>JAHDVE020004312.1:0-174999 GCA_022606495.2 Halesus radiatus
TAACATAATGTATACTTATTTGATAATTTTACTGTGTTATGATCCTGCTAAACTAATTTTGACATTAACCTAAAAATTAAATGTCTGTAAAATGCAAATACCGTAGTATCGATTTTAGGATTTAACTTAATGTAAAAAAAATATTGCTTTATCATTCATTGTGTAGTGTAACCTACACAATATGAGTACATGACCCATGAAAGGGGAACATTACGGTACTCATGTGACGTCAGAAGCAGTGGTACCAACTTAAAATGGTGTTTTTATGAGATGATTTTTTATTCACTTTTAGATAACGATTTATAAAATCTACGTATTATTTATTTATAATAAAAGTTATATATTCAGAATCGGCGCTTGCTGATTTATATGAACATATTGTTTTGAAATCATAATATTTTTCACTGGAGTTCCATATTGTAATAGTAATAACCATTGTATCCTATAATTGTTATATTACTAGCACAGAGTGGAAGATACTCTTAGTATCGCCCTGGTGAAACAACCATTCAGAATTGAAACGTTGCTTGAAATGGCTTTTAGCCGTGTTTGGTGACCAGATCTGAATACCCAGGTATTTCCCCACCTTCCTCTCTCTCTTATCCTTCCCCCCCCAATACCTTCAGCCTCACAACATTCCCCAATTGGGAATGCCATAGTCTCACTGGCTCCAGACGGTTGGGACTCTTGTGCGGTATTCTTATAAAAAAAATTTAAAAAACTATTGTACGTAAGTAAATATATATATTTGTTTGTAACCAGTTTTCATTAATAACACGTGTTTAAAAAATGTTATGCACTTTATAACATGGGTATAAAATAGTAAATAAATACAACGGGCAACATGCTTTCAGATTGCTCATTTTTGCGCAATTTTATTTCTATGTTTTAAAATATGGGACATGAATTAAATTTGACATTTAAGCATTAGAAGATTTATAAAACCTAGTCACAACACTATTATGCATACCTGCGTGTAGATGGGTACATACATATATATGTGCAATTTATATCATGCGTAGTTCAGTGTAAACCGTTTACTAATTAGCCAAATAATCATAATTAGATCGACATGATTCCACAGCACGTTTCCAATCCCATTATAAAATGTAATTATATTACGAAATAATTTATGCATTTGTTTAGTAAATATCAAATTTGATAAAATATTGCTCGAATCTTTTGTTTTATGAAGTAAACATATTGTCGTAATTTATTGTGATTGTAACGCATTGATTCGTCGACTTGCTACGACATTTTCAAAGTTCACATCTAAACTGAAATTGGTATAGATATTTTCCCGGAGAGCAAGCACTTTGTGGTCTGACATTTTTAATGAAATACCGTTATAAGAATATAAATTTTAATATTATACGGCCCTGATAAAAGCCTGAGTACCAGCGAATACCGGTCGCTATCTAAAATATTAATTAATAGTGGTCTTAAAGCAAAGCTAGTGCTTTTAATTTATTTGTTTAAAACTCGATGTCTTTGGTGCTCTTGAATGTTGACTTCGGTATTTATTACTATTGTTTTAGTTTATTTACTTCAATATTTTAACGTTTCTGCCAATTTTTTTTTTAGTTTCTTAGAGTTATAAGGCTGTTGAAATATTTAATTTCTTCCGTTAAGTACAGCGGCGTTTAGAAAATGGGTGGTAAAATCACGAAGTTTGATCGACAATCTAAAATATATATTTGCATATCTCTGTACACACTTCTTCTGTCAAATGTAATCACAGTATTGATACAGCCTGTAAAATGACTGTATTGATTCACGTACAGTAATATGAACTCATGCTATATAGTATACATGCTATATTATCTATGAACACATTCACGCACGGCGAAAAGTGAATACTCTCATCCCTGCCGCGCCTGCCACTTAACGTGTCTGCACTACTAGGTGCCGGTAGATATGAATCGAACTTTAATAACCATTGTACTGATTTGAATTTTAACACAAACCTGCATTAACATTATCTGTTGGCTACAATGGTTTGTAGTAGGCATTTCGGGATAACTCTATGTTCAAAAATTGTCATTATAATCCACAGGGTGGCAGTTTTAAATTCAGGCGATGCATAGTAGACATAGAAATATGAACTGATACTATTATATAAAGTCATGTAATGGTGTAAAACTTAATGTAACTTAATGTCCCTGTGAATATCTGACATCAGGGACACTGATAATTTTAAATTTAATTCAACATTGCCCTTTTTTTAAGTTCAGATAATTTAAATTCTACTCTACACACCCTTCCCAAAAGTAGCCAAAAATATCTTTGGTGTCAGAGGTTTATATTTTTAAAATTTCATAATTGGCAATTAATATACAAGACATTATACCTATTGGTATCAGTGACCAAATCTTAACATACGTAATTAATTACAATCATAAGAGATTCGCCGCAAGAACCATGATATGATGTGACAGTTGTTCCCAGTGGGTAAAGCCCCCGGAACCATTTGCATAACTCGCTACAGCTACTCGCTATTTGATATTCCATGTATGTTTACCCTTTACCGGGCCCGATGCACGATTGTTCCACATATTGTTTGGGCTAATGACCAACCGAAGTTTGCAAGTAAATATTTTAGCTACATCAAACGTGTTATTTATCCAACCTGCGCGGATAGGAATACTCAAGTAATTCTGCGGAATATTACACGACGGGCTACTTAATTTCGCCCTTTTATTCAAATCTCATTAAAGTCTCTTAAAGAATGAAGTTTATATTTATAACCTTTTGGACCTTACGTGTTCAACTGCTTAAACCAAATATATTCTAATCAGCGCTAGTAGCCCGTAATTTTTTTAATGTCTCTCTGAGGCACAAAATCTTAAATAATTTATTTTCCAGTTTCCACATACCTAGACAATTTGAAAAAAGTTTTCAGCAATTATGATATTGACCGTTAAAAAAAATTAAGAATATTTAAAAAGTTCTCACCGGCAATTATTCTTGTTGGCAATTATTAAATTTGATTTATTCAAATAAAGATATTTACCTCTTTACATCTTTAATTTATGTAATATAAAGTACGTTTTAGAGCAATGGAAACAGGAAAAATTCAACTAACAAACTCTACTCAAACAAAAACCTAGGTTAAGGGACGTCCCTAAGAGTGAAAAACAATGCGTCGGGAGCTGTATTTCAAGTTGTCAGATAAAAACACAGCGTCTTCATGAATGTATGTATAAACGCACTAACTTCAACGTAGGAACTGTGTTTTTACTTACAGATACGGAGATACTGCGCTTTTACTTTGCAACACTGATGAAATTGTAATAACATGAAAAACATTATCATCTTTTTTTAGTGCAAAAAAACGAGAAATATTAAATTATGTCTTATGTAAAACATACGAAATTCGATACATAATAACTTCCTATATTAAATTATTTTTTTGTAATTTTGGTAGATACAGTGTTTTTACTTACCACGGCAGAATGTTCATGGTGCTTTTTAATTAATTGAAAAAATCATCATATCAGTGAAAAATTTCAAGGCGTCGGAAAGGTTATCGTGGAAATTCAGTTTTTTAGCCAGTGGGACTATGTTACCCCTAAATGGGGTATATTGTGAGGCTGAAATGTATAGAAAAATGGGGAAAAGGAAGAAGACGGTTAAGAAGTACCTGGCTATTTAGATCTGGGGCGCTATTCCCGTTCTTTTTAAGAAATATTCCTTACGTTTTTCTTAAGGGTTTGATCTACTGCGGAATTCCGGTGAGACATAGTAAAAAGATCCTAAATAGATTGTTAAGAGATTATTTGAAAACAAAAATTGATGAAATATCTTCAAGTGATATTAGATTTTGAACTTAAACGTTTAAAAACAATTACATTATATTATAATTCATTTTAATACATTTTTATTTTATGTTTAAATACCATAAATAAGCCTTTTAACGAAGAATCACGTTTTATAAAAAGGTACCTACCTCATTAGATAGTAATGACCTTTTTTTGTCTTTAGTTCTAAAAGTGACATTTGAATTTGTGCCGACCGAAGAGGTGGGTCATTCCACTTATTTTAAAAACTCGGTTCCAATTCCGAGTTCAGCCAAATGGACTCGATTCCTCGGACTCGGTCTTCATTTATTTCGGTCCGCATAAGTCCGCCGTTCCGGAATCAAAAATCGTCCATATTACACTAATCTGTCCAAAACCTTTTCCGTTCCTTGAGTGTGAGTTCGAAACGAGTGAATCCGGATTTACGAACTCGGAGTTAGTCCACCGCCTTCGGAATTGAATTCACTGGACTCGGCCGGTCGTACCGACTCTCTTCAATGCCCCGCTTGACGTGATTTGTCAAAAATGTCAACATCTATATAATGTTTTATAATTTTTACTAGCTAATTATATTTAAAGTAAATAATAACGTAATTGGTAACATACTTAATATTGAGTTTTTCTCGTGTTAAAACATCGCAAATACTGACATTTTGGATGAATGTCGCTCGCTGAATTCAATTGACAGCTGTAATCCAAGATATCTGGAACTGCAGTTAAGTAAGAAGGCTTTAAATGCAAGGAAAAAGGTTAAGGAATCTTCCTTAAAAAGAACGCGAATAACGCCCCTGGTCACAAAATATCGCTAAAGCAATTTAAAGCAAGGTTTCGATTCTGAATCGTCTTTCACTTGGGCGATACTGAAAGTATATCCCGCTCTGGTACTTAGAGACTCAACCTCTATGCAGTTATGTAACCTCAAAGAAAAAAAATAACGGTAGAAACTGGGACTCAAATCCAAGACCTCAAGGTATATCCAGGAATTTGAGCTCTAATCTATCAGCTACTGCTATCCCAATCCGTCCCGTCATTTTATCGGTATCATACTTCGATTTCTAAGAACTGTCAATATCTCAAGTCTTTCGGTTTCATATTTCATTTTAAGAGCTGTTAATATTATCTTCAACGATTAAAAATATATAACAATTCGGTTTATAATCTTCAATTGGTTATTCCAAAAATTGAATAAAATAATTACTTTGTCAAAACCGAAAATTTCCGTAAAAACATATTTCACAAGTAATATCCGTATTCAAATTACTTTTTGCTCTGAGTGCCTTCTTCAGTTGTATTAAGTAATTGGTTGTAACCGAAGCTAGTAAGTTTTAAAATGAAATAACATGGCACGCACAAACGTACGTTTTTAATCAATTTGCAATTTTTCACTGCATAATTATTCTAAGCAAATATGAACGAGTATATTACATGTATTATCAACACAACAGAGGAGCTTTTTTATTTATTATTTCAGGTTCATATATACTTTGCATTCGGTTGAAGATCATTTGAATTTCTATGTGTTAACTTTGACAGGGTCTAAAGGGTCGCGGCGGTGAATGTGGGAGGGAAGCCCAACGCTTCTAGGCTCTATTATGCGTTTGTATTAATATCCGGTTTGCGGGCCGCCTTTATACCCTAAACTCCTAAATATACAACGCTCTACCACTGTGCGCCGCATAGACATAGCCAAAGTAGTAAATAGATAGCATAAATCAAGTTCATTGTCTTTGTTTCGTGATGTTGCACGAGTTTCTTGAACTCGTTCAAATGCGAAACGCAATCTAATAATATATAAATACGTATATATGTGTTCAATTTTGGAATAACTCATTGAAGTTTGTCGTGACAACAAGATTCTACCCGAATTTATTTGTAATCTTTAAATAGTGTCTCTGATATTATACATATCCGATTTTTATTTATATGGGACATCTGTTGACTTTCTCTAAAAGTCTAGGATTAATATTAAATTTCGGAATAACTTATTGAAGTTTATAAACATTATTGTAATATATTTTTAAACATTGAAGATAAAATTAACAACTCTCCAAAAGAAACATTTAGAGTATTTTGGGCTCAAATCCAAAATTAGGTTTTGTTTGAAAAAGGCCGCGCAGCCGTTTCTCTTTACCTTTTTACGAATATGCGATCTAAGTTTTAGAAGTGTATTAGGATTACTATTTTTATCTGATAAGCAAAATATTGTATTTACTTCTAGTATCTTCCTGGTTTCATCGTAGTTCCAATAAGTATTTTTCATTTTGAATAATAATTGTTAAATATAGTAGCACAACAAAACATTTTTCGTCTTATCTCATTGACAGTTAAATGCGTGTTAAAAGCACCGTACCTTTACTAGATAAAAAAATATGTGCAAATTTAATTATACCAGAGCTCATGTTTTTTTAGAAATATAAACAGATTCTTTTTTTTATGGTACACCTAAACTAACAGTTCACCGAACGTTTTTCAACCCAATGTTATCAATAATGGATAACCGACACCTATTCTAAAGGTCACCCCGAGTAGTTTGATACGTTTCATAACTTAGCAGGGTTAACAGGGTTCATGTAGTGAGCTTTGTCCAAGTCTTTGTCAGGTACCCAACAATTACGTGGCAGGCCGGATCGAGATAGGCTGGTTGAGGGAGACCCTTTGACTCTCCAGCCGGACACTCTCGACCCATCGCTTTGCACTGCAGTGGGAGAGATGGATTCATTCGTCCGCCATTCCTCGATGCACTAACCCCAGATTCCTACCCGCATACCTTTTTTCCATTCAAGAACTTCCCTTTCTTCTTTTTCTTGAAAAAAGTCACCACACAGCATCCCCAAAAATGACATAGGCCATAAGGGAAATAATTTTCCTTTGGACCTTCTGTGTGGAGTTAATGTTAAAAAAAATGGTTTTATCACATAAGATTTCATTTTGTGAATCTACCAGGGAAGCCGACTCTCATATCATTCACTGCAAACCACAATGCCCCCATGACAAAAAACTTTTTAATTGACATAATAAAAGTGCGGAGATTTTCCTATTAGTTTGACCTACTTACTTGACATTTTGCTACCCAAAAATTGAGAATTTTAATCATACAAAAACCTTTTGTCTTAACTGTCAAATTTTCCAATATCATAAATGGATGGAATATATAAGTGAATGGCTGTTTTCAAGATATTTTAACCGTTTTATTTAAATAACGATTCCAGACATTTCCAGACATATCACACAAGTAACTTACTACAACTAGGTAAACTATTTATAAAACACGTACTCTACCACTTAATTTTATCGCCTTAGAACGTGGAAGAATAAGAGAATGGAACGGAATAAATTGTATTCTGGATATTTAGATTCAGTCCCAAAAGAGAGCGAATAAATCATCAGGAAAGTTCGAGTACCGAAATGAAAGAACACCTTCCACCAAAGCGATACAATTTTATGTTATGCCATTTGAGAAAACGTACAGTTTATTATTTGTCGAAATCACGATTCAGTTTCAAAACGGTTCCCCAATTGCTTTCTAACTTAAGTCTATTTTTTATACATCTAACGCAATAAATCTGGATTAAGTGTGTTTCCTGTGAAAAATCCACGAACACCCTTATTCTATTCCAAATCTGTTGAGGAACTTTCATTTTCTGATATTTTCTATTTGGTGTATTTTCTCAGAGGCTTGTGAAAGTTTTCTTTTACCAAATATACAAACGAGGTTTGATATGGAAATATCCCAGGCAGTTTTCAAACCACGTGGGGATCGTAGCCCCTCGCAATGAAATTGATAAGCCTGGGAAACTAGAACCATGCATTTGCGGTATTTTAAAGGAAACCGAACCATCTCGCAATTAGTTTCACATCTCCCGGGGTGGTAAAAGAAAGGGAGCAATTGGAAAAGGTCTCTCAAATTATTTCAGCACACCAACCCCAAGCAACCTTAAACAAAGCTTAATTGCATTTAAATTACTAATAAAGTGCACCATCTAATTAATATTGTATCACGCAAGCTTGTATTCGACTACGTTATTAAATAAGTTAAAGATATTATCTTTATTTTGCAATTAAGCTATAAATAGGGGCACTGCGTTACCCCATTACTCGAAGCATTGAAACGGTCGTTTAGTTTATAAGCCATTTTTTAAAAATAGCTCCGGATTTGTATCATTCGAAGTTAGCGGTGAATGTACTCGAGTAAAGAAAAATATAGGAAAAAGAAACACCAGTCTATTTACGAGTAAATACAGCTTATCGCGTGAAACAACATCTTAAAAGTACGAGAACATAGATACAATATTTAATACGGCTGAAATTGTAGGTTTCCGTATATGGAAAAGAAACGAGGTATTCCCCAAACGACAGTCTTCATCAAAAATGTAGGGCGCGATTCGCATGAACAAATGTTTTTGCAAACCCTCAACCAAAGCCAAGGCCGGAGTCAGAGCTGGAGGAAACGCCAGACCGTAATACACAAAGTAATCGAAAAGGTTTTCATAAAACAATAATCGTGCGTAGAGAATGGCGAGCCATGTATCTCCGCATTTCGGAATCCCCCAAAACATTTCGACAACATTTCAATTTGCTTCTCCGATTATTTTGATATGGGAAGCCAAATGTTTGTTCCTCCGGGAGGAAAACGCTTTTTGAATTCCTCAGAATATTATCCTAAGGATTTCTAGAAGTATGTAAGATGCTGCGTGGAAACTCAATTAATTTGTTTTTCAATTGTTTGTCCTCCTGGGTATCCAAATATCTAAACTCTAGTTTATGAATAAATTAATGAAATAATATACTTTGCATTCACCACTTTATTAATATAAATATATCTACATGTTTTAAAAGCGATGATTTCTTCATAAGGAGTAATACTTAATCATCAATAATTAATAATCGTTTGAAGAAATTGTATCTAGTTTATGAGGATATTTTCTAAATAAACAATTTGGTTTGGAATTGCTTTATGTGTGAAATGTGTGGCTATTATAAAAAAGGAAAATATTTTAATTTGCGGCTAGAGTTCATTAAAGTTATTTGCGTTAATGTGGTTATGTAAAAAAAATACTCCTGAAATTCACGTAATTCGTATAGTTAGTTGCTAAATGTCCAATAATCGTAGATTTTGAATTTCCTTTATTGTCAATGATTTCACTCCTATTTTAACACACCGCACAAATGTGTGCTTGAAAAAGGTTGGCGGAAATTTTACAATCGGAAAAAGTGTCATTAATCCCGTAATCAATTATCTATAAAAAATAACACTCTCACGGAATTCGGTAAATTTTTCAATATAAAACTTGAATTCGTTACTGTGACGCGCGCACATTTATTTAAATGACTTGCGGATTATCCAATCCGGAATTATTGAGGCGTAATGAAACAAAATGAATGGCAATAAAATTGATAATTTGACACTAAGCGATCGAGTTTCTCCACTTGACTAATAAATCAATCTATCATTTCGAACTTCAGCTGTAAAACGTTAAATGGATTCTGGAAGTTAAGTCTGAAAAGGGAACTTGGAAAATGAGGCTCTTTTTTTATTTAACACTCTGAATAATAACGTCAGTAATACACTCGCAGGGACTTTTTTTCAATTACGTAATTTGCGTACCATCTTATATATCGAAAAAGCTCAGATTTATTAAAAATAAGTCGTTTAGTACCTTATGCTGTACGTTAAAATGGGTTAGCCAGGAAAATTTTCGCTTCGTCTTTATCTATAAAGATGTGATTAATTATTCTTTATTATTACGTGTAAAGATGTACCTTTCTTTTACCAAATACAAATTAAGTGGACTTTTACATGAAAAAAATACCAAAGTGGTTTTCAGAAAATTATGAAAGGGAAGTCCTGCTAAAAGCATCCAGCTAATTACTAAGAATTTGTCTATTTACTTCAACAAATAATGGTTCGCCAGCTTGCAAAATATCTCGGTAAGATAAACATAACCGGTGTTTATATTCTACTATAATTATAAGGAAAGTAGGGTCCATTGGGTCCCTTATTCGAATTTATTGGTGCAATCCACGACAAGTGTTACCTTACTTCTGGGTAAAGGCTATGCTTATTTGATTATCACACGGAACACGCAAGGTTTAAGGACCTTTTCATTTAAAAATAGTATGTAAATTTTATTCTCTTTTTCGGTGAAGCCTCGACCAACACAACATATTAAAAACATAATATTTGTACAGTCAGATATAAATAACTTTATTACGCGATGAAAAATTCAATTTAAATCTAGACTACACGCGGTGTTGCTTCACAAAATAGTACCTACCCATCAATCGTAGAGATTATTTAATAGGAATATCTTATTTTCGCACAAAACATACCTGGTTTTGACAGGTAAATAGAGTACACACTGTAAAACATCTGATAAAGCTCATGTTTGCTCTACCATTTAGCGGAGGAACATTTCGATGTTAAACTACCTCAGTGAAATCCAAATATGAAGGTGGAAAATTTTGTTATGCGTGGTTATAAATAGCTAGAAATGAAAATGTGCGAAAAGAGAAACCTTTGTTATACCATGTTGCTGTTTTTATACATGGTATCTGGTATTTTAGCGATATATTAAATTTCGTAATATTGTGAATATAATAGGTATAATCAGAATAGAATGTCAATTCTCAACTGTTGAAGACCTCCCGGAAGAAGGAACTATATAATGCAGTAGATCAAAAAGTGTTTTTTTTTTTGTGGAATAATGATCTTTACATTACGCGAGTACCGAACATTCTTTATTTTATATTGGCCACACTGCTATGATTAATATCAATGGGCATTTTTTTCCGCTTACAACGATGTATATTACTAAAAATGGCGGACCCCCACATAGTTGTACTGTCATTGTTGCCTATTAAAAAGCCAAAGGGAAAAAAAAACGGATATCCGATACAGAAAACTAGAAGAATAGTGTAACCGTGATAATGTGTAAAACCATTTTTTACTTCTCAATAAAATGGTTTATCATTAAAGATCCTTTTTCCGGTGAGGTGTTCAGTTATTCAGGTAAAATAACATGACTGATTTAAAAAAAAAATTATATGAATACCCCACAAGATTCTTAACCGTACCCAACCATTTGGAGCCAGTGAGACTATAGCATCCCCAGTTGGGGAATGTTGTGTGGCTGAAGGTATTGTGGATGGGAAGGAGAAGGGGGAGAGGAAGGTGGGGAAATACCTGGCTATTCACATGTGGTCACCAAACACGGCTAAAAGCCATTTCAAGCAACGTTTCAATTCTGAATTGTGGTCTTTCACCAGGGCGATACTGAGAGTATCATCCTCTCTGGAACGTTCTCAAATATACTACATATTATTTTTAAATGAATTAATTATGGAACAGCACAAATTAACTAAATAAAATTTACTTGCGCACGCCGGGATTTGAACCCGCCACCTTCAGAATCGTAGTCTAGAACCTTACCCCTCGACCATGGAGGCCGTCATGGTATAAATCGAAGACAGCAACTAGAAAAAAACTTCGAATCCGTATATTCTACGCGCAGTCGTGACCAAATGCACCGGTAATTTAATCATCTGCAAGCAAATTACTTCATCGCTCCTCAAGCATCATGTTTCGCTCATAATGTAGAAAATAGAAGGGATTGAAATTTTGTCAGCTTTCTTTATGTTGTTTTATGTGACACCTCAAATCGCCACTCAACATTAAGAGGCCCGGATTAATTTGTTGGAGGAAAGACCGGTAAGGAGCCGGTAGCTTGTTCTACATATTTACATAAAAAAAACGAGTTGGCAAAATGATATTACTGCCGTTCTTCCCCACTTTTCGATTGATCAACTGTTTCCAAGCATTTTTTTAACCGTTGATCATGCTAGGGTGCCCGCCCACTTTCATAGATAATGAAATGACATAAAAGTAAAAACTATCAATATTAAATTAACGTAGACGAGTTAATGAAATATGTATTACAAATACACACATTTTGTTTTAAATATTGTAGTTCATGCACATGCATTTTATATTTAACTAATGTATGTGTTAAAAAAATAATGAAAAATTATGTGTTTTGTTGATATTTGTTAATGCCGCGAACGTTTCGTACATTTAACATTTGAAAAATAAGTTAAAACGCGGCTCATAAAAATATTTAGAATTTAATATAATAATAATAATATGTATCTTCATTTGCAATTAAGTTTAAGCGAGAATAACTAACACACATAAAGCATATAGTAGTTTATGTACTAGATACATAGAAGAGGAAAATAGAAAATTAATTTCATTTTTAAATAAAGCATATTTTAAAAAAAAGTCAGCCAATCTCTGCGGCCTAGAATCCATCGAAGGCCCCGCCTCAACAACGATTATTCTGTAGGAATACGGAGAATTTGTTTACCTAGATGGTTTTGATGGTAAATTTAAATTTCACACTGTTTTACAATCTGAGTCAAGATAAAAAATTAACTTTATGTTAGCATTTTTCTTGCTCAGATAGGTGTTCTTAATATATCCCATCAAATACCAGAAGCCGGGGACGTCCGAGAAAGACATGACACGATCAAGTGAATCAAATACTTGAGTCTGACTAAGTCGGAATAACAGAAGAGAATGTATGAGACGTTGTATGAAAGTGAATGAAGCAAAGAAGTGTATGCCAAGATCGAGTTGTTTGGCGGTCCGTTCTCTTTGCCTACCCCCGCGAGGAAACGGCGTGATAGTTAGTTAAATACCAGTCACTCTGTAAAACCTGTAAGGGTGTTGATACCGTTACTACCTCTTCCAATAGTTATTTACTCTCTAAACAATTCCATAAAATTTAATGGAATTATAGCTCCAGACCCAATGCGAAACTACATTATTTAATGGTCGCTGGTTGTGGGAATTTAACAGCCAAGTATGAAGCCATTCCATATAAATTGTTCGAGCAGCGGGAAAAGATTTTTCTCTAAGAATTATAAGCCAAAGCAAAAGCTATTTCGACATTGTAATAAAAAATAGTATGAAATTATGTTTATAATACAAGGACGGACCCATTAGGCCGGTGTCTTTGAGGAGACAATTTGTAAGATATACGAAATTATTCACTTTCACAAAATAACATTTTTTATATGTTGAAACTAAAATATGCCTTCGAGGTATGGAATTCTATTTTTTCTTAAATTTATTTAAAGCAAAGATCGAAGAAAATCCTTTTTTTGAACTAAAACTTGCAAAACCAACATATTTCAGATGAAAAATGTATAATGATATTCTAAATATTCTCTGAATCATTTCTTATTTCTTCGTCTATTGAGCATTGTTTAAAGGTACGACGGTGTTTGAAAACAGTAGTATGTATATATAATACATTGTTTTTTATTATTTTATTTTAATAATAAATATAGGAAATCATTTTATCCTATATGTAACAATTGAAATAACTAAGACAGTCCCTTCGTAGTCCTTAAGGGGAACGGCTGCGGTACCTGTTTCATACAAATCTTAATTTTTTATTGGAGGCCAAAATACCCTTCCCAACGGAATGACCTATTTTTTTTTAATTAAAGGTTTCGTAAATATCTAGTACGGATGAGAAATATTTTATTTATCTTTGTTTTACCTTATAAAATATCTGCCATTAAAGGAATTGATTTTTCGCGATTTTAGAAGCATCTTTAACAATTATTTAGGGGGTAACGGTGGTTTTGGCCTCCGATCCAAAATTCAGTTTTGTATGAAACAGGCACCGCAGGCGTTCCCCTTAACAATTTTTTAAATTAGTTTCTCGACACCGACACATTTCGTGTGCATGACGCATTTGTTTGCCATATATATAAGGAAGGGATATTCTAGCGAAGAAAACTTGAAGCACTATTAAAGGCGTACCGCTGATAGACCCATCGCAATCTCTTCATCTTTCTCATTTTTGCAGAAACAGTGGTTCCAACGGATCTCTCAGCGGCGGAATCATAATGGAACATACAATATACTCGTACGTCTTATTTAATCACGGAGGGAATAATGGTTGCCTTGATAGCTTAGTGGTCACCTTGTTAGTGAAAGGTCCCAGAGTTCCGAGAAATCTAATCATTTTTAGAATTTTTTTTTGTATGTTGCTTAAGTTTTGAGAATAAATAATTAACTATACTCGAATTCTAAGTAACTCGTCAGTAAAAACCAGGTCTGAAGTAATTTGCGCTACATAAATCGAACACATATTGGTGAAAGGCAATTTTAAAAAGCCTTTTTAAAACGTGCAATTAAGCTAGTTTAGAAGCATGAATGTACTTAAAGAACTTGATTTATCCTCTAAATTTCTACCCTTATTACATTAAAGCACGAGTTACGACCATAAACAGTGCTTTAAATTACATCCCTCCAAAATCCATGTGTCATATGATATTTCCGTACAATACCTTAATTAAGAAAAAAACGGTCACGCGATTATTGTAAAACGATATTTTGAATTGATCTGAAAAAAAAACGGATACGTGTTATAAAAAAATTATTATTATCATTGAAATTAAAATAAATGATAAAACTTTGTTTTAACTACTTTATTGTTGTAATAAATGGGACATGTTTCGTGAGCTAAGCTCTCCTCTTCAGGGTTTTTATATAATTAAATTACAAATATGGATCAACGAAACATGTTGGCTTTATAACAGAAATAAATTGGTTCAAACATCTTTTATTATTTATTAGAATTAAAATAGCGCCACAAAATAAGTTTACCATTATTAAAGAAGCAATTTTAATCATAACAGCTGATGTATACTCGGCCTTGCACGGGATTTTTTTTTTAATAAAGTTATGAATTCTTGCTTGTCATTAGGGTGCCATAATTGATTTGACAGAGAAAGTAAGTATCTCCAAATAAAGAAATATTTATTTCAATATTTTATTCCATTCCAAACATTTATTTTTTCAAAATATATCTAAATCGTAAAATTCTTAAGTATCTATCCAAAAAACCTTCTTCTTTTGAATATGCAATCTGTGGCTAACCAGAGTGTTACATCTATGGGCTAACCTAAATAAAACATGGCGGTTTCAATGTTTTACATACTAATTTTAAAACGTTATAGCAACAGATTTACATATTGGATTTCATTCAAACTACTCTCTAAACCTTCCCGGCACTAATAAGAACAAAACTGTGCTATTTTTAGCGAAACCGGTCCAGTGATTTTCGAGAAAATTGAGGCAAAAAATAAACAAACTTACATTATTTTTTATATATTATATAGATTTGAATCCTTCATTTTTAGTTACCATGTTTTCCATAAATAGAACAAGAAATTATTTTTATTTGAAAATAATAAACAAACCGCTTTTTTTATTTCAATATTTTCAACAATTAATTTATGACATGGTTATTCAGGCATACGAGAATTGTACATTCTTGAATTTTAACATGTGATCAAGTGGCGGTAGGCGTGAACTCCCAATATATTTTTTGTTTTATTTTCGTAAAAGTTAGTTTGAATCTCATAATATATATAATCAGATACTGCTTAATTTTCAACAAGAAATATTTATTATTATTATTGTATATTTATGACGTGTACCCGGCGTTGCTCGGGGTTATGGATGGTTTGGAATAAATTTTCCAGGTTGAGAATTTCAGTAAACTAGGTGTAATTTTCAGGTGGAAATAATATTATTGTTAAGAATTAAAAATAAGTTTATTTTTCCTATACAAACTTATTACATAACAGAGCTAGGGAAGTGAATGGTGGGGAAGGGCCCGTACGAGACGTGTAGGACCCGCTCAAGAAAAAAATATTTAAGAAGCGGCACACAGGGACGCAAGATTATTGTGATTTTCAAATCCCCTTGAGAAAGGTGTTTGGTAGTTTCCCAATGGAGATGTTGTCGCTCCGAGCATACTTGATTTATGGTACCAGCCAGTATAGTCGGTCGCTGAGATAGCGGTTGGTGACGTCAGCGGTCTGCTGGTTGTATCGAAGGGAGGACACGTTGTCCATTCTGTAGTTGACGTGAAAAGACCGCTGTGCGTACGCTATTTATAGGGTGAGCGGCGCGGTCGCACACACGTGTTCTGAAATCTCGGCTTGGTATTGCATTTGTGGTGCAATATAGGCTATTGGCCCAATGTTGTGAAATACCAGCTCTCGGCTTGGTTATTGCACGTGCTGTGCAATAATTTATATTTATTTATAAAGAAATATGTTTTATCTGTTAAAATTTATAAACTCTGTAGACACGTTCGATACAGGGTGTGTTATAGATCTTTGCGGGAAAAAATACTTAATTTTATCATTATGTAGTGTCACCACAAATGTAATTCCATCCCAACTTTTATAGGTTTTTCTCCACCTGATTCTTGAAATTTTGGAACCATTTTTCCACTTTCAAGTTTATATTTTAGATTTATTCATAAACAGAAATAAAAATGGTAATATTACACAAACACAGGGGATAAACGAAGACAGATGATGCACACGGATGAGGCTTCAGCATGGTTCTTTAGTTAAGTGAAAAACACAATTATTTAAAAAAACTAACTCACCATTACACCGTTTCTCCACAGGGATAGGCAAAAAGGTTAAATGGAAATACAACTCTATCTTATCACAAACTCCTTGCTTTATTCACATTCATACATCGTATCATACACACTCTTCTGTTATGATGACTCTCGATTTATTATATCTCGACTCAAGTATTTGATCCACTTGATAGTTCCATGTTTTATATTCGTCATATATTCTCCGTTCACTTCTTTCGCTAATTCGCTCTGCGTGACCAAACTATCTAAGCGTTCCTTTCTTAATCTTATCCATTACGCTTACATCAGCCTTCCAAGAATTTTTCGGATTTCCACATTTTTAATATGGTCACACATGGTTTTACACATACTATCTACAACTTCTTCTACCATTATCTTCTACGTCACATATTCTCCTGTAACTCCTTTCTTCGTTCAGTCCTCCATCGATGGAGGTTCATGCATTTACCCTTCTTTCAATATCCTTGTCAGCCTTTCCGTTTCTCGTAAACATGCTTTCCAAATACATAAACTCATCCACTTACTCCAAGTATTCTTAATTTGTTCACTAAGATCTTTTTTTCTAAGAAAATTAAACAATGAACAGACTCTTTGTAATGTCATAAAACATTTAAAAACAAGTTTGCTCCAGGCAAACTTCGAATTTGAACGTGTTGCAACTAAAGTTTATATCCAGAATAAAGATGGTGTTTCATATTTGTTTTCAGTATGTTTCGTTCCTGTTTTTTTTTTGTAATACAAATTTATCCTCCGTTGACCTTAAAAGTCATGTTGAATCTTACCAAAAAAACTTCCCTATGATGAATTTATTTCAACCCCTTATCTCACTAGTGCTGAAATTATCCCTAATAATGAAACATACATACATACGCATGCAAAAAAAGATACATAGGTACATACCTCCATATTTACATATTAGAAAATAAACTCATTATTTTTGTAGTACAACAATAGGCTCTAAAACGCATACTAAGGGTTCTATTTATAATCTACTTACCATAAAATGCTTTTCTTATAGTAATCTCAGAGAATTGGTCAATGAAATATGGTTCCTTTATTTTATCGGTTTTTTATTCAATCAGTGAATCTCGATACTAATATAGAATTTCAATTTCAAAGTCGGCATCACGTCCAAAAGAGCTCAACTCGCTGCGGTTGCTTATTGATTTCAAATAAAGCGTGACAGGGATAAAAGATAAAACATGGCCGATTACACCGAAACAATGAAATAAAAATTGAATCGAACTTTACATGCAGACATATTAATATATTTTACGACTTTGTTCGAATATTCGGTGGAGCGTATTATACGAAATTAGTTCTTTATTCAAATTTTCGCACAGGAAATACGCATCAACGAAGGCTGTGATTGGCCCGTGGTTTGGATAGGCATCACCTGTCATGGACCCTTTCTCTCTGACAGTGCGATTGATAACATTATTTCTATAGTGTTGGTATCCAGAAACGAATGTAAGCAAATACGTATGACTATCTAGCAGACGGATCTTTTATTTCGAGTGCAAATTGTATTATTGAAAGAGCACAGTGTGATGGACAAAACACTATATGTATACATATTATAACAAACTTTCAGATTCAATGAAAAAACACTATAGCTTAAAAACCCCGGAAAATCAAGCAAACTAAAAATAATACGCAAAGGCAATAAGATTGTACCATTAAGCTATACGTTAAATATTCTACGCACATTATGCATTACGTATATTATGTTATGTTTATTATAGTTATAAAATCAACACTTTTCTCTCTTTATTGCATTATGTAATCCTCCAACTGTATAATAATATTATCATTTAAACTATTTTTATTTATTTGTCTATTTATTTTAAAATATACATTATTATACCATAAAATCTATGAAAGCTTTGACTGCCCAACTGGGAACAGATCCCGTTTTAGGGCAGTAAAATTGACAAGTTTAAGTCATATTAAGTGCCATTAAATAAACCAGAATGGAAAAAGATAGTATTGACTTTTTCTAGCATCGTTTCAGGAAACATTACTATGTAAACGTGTCATAGCAATATGTATACTACGTTTCTCTACACAAGCATTACTTAAACGAGAAGTTTGGCGTTTTAAATTGAATTAAAATGTATTCATTATCAATAAAGAAATATAAATACTAATTTATTAAAAAAAAATAATAATTGACACATAGTAATAATTTTTAATGTGCATTGTAACAAATCATTTTCATAATATCATACATAATAAATATGTACTTCTGTACCCATTTTATTTTATTTAAAGAGGTACACCAATAAAAAGATATGCCTGCGTTTATGAAAGGGAAGAATTTTAAATATTTTTTTTGGAATTTTAAAATTCTCAGAATTAGATAATAAATATTACCTTCCGAACGAATAATAATATTTTCACAATTCGCCAAACAACTCTTAGATTAAAACCACTCATTTATAGGTATTAATAATCCAATTAGACTTTCAAAATAATAAGGGCCGTTTACTTAAACCTTTAGAACAAATGGAAACCAATAAAAATGCTAATAATCCAAAAAATAATTTTATAACTAAACAAAATATTGTAATTTGTTCGCCACTTCGAGACCGAGATAAAATATAGACCATAATACAATTTAACCCTGCATTTCAAATAAAAATAATAAACGCCAGCGACCCTATGACCTTAAGTAAAATTGAATTATATAACATTATAACCCGTAAGTAGGGAAACATTACAATGTAATAACCGTTCGGATAACGGTCAATTTACTCAGAAATTAATCAAAGCATTGGTAATAACAATTAAAACATTTTTATGAATCTGAAATAATATAAATATATCTTCTGTAAGTGGCTTCACCACAATTTGAGGAAACCTTCGGAAGGCCTAACATCTGTCACGGGTAATGATAATAATACCCGACAGAACTTTTTTAAAATAAATAAACCGTTTTTCAAATTTAATAATGAGAGTTATTATTAAATTTTTTTAAAAATCTTTAAACAAGAATGGAGTTCTACAAATTAAACTTGAACATAATAAATAAATCACTTTGATTTACTTTGTTGAAATTCATTCATTATCAAACGAAGATATATAAATATGAATGAATATTTTTTTATTTATTCAGTGAGATTGTGGGTAATTCTGGTAAATTATTTTATTTTACGGAAGTTTTGAATCTACACTGATGATCTGCAACAACCTTCAGGATATTTTTCCTAAATATATTTTTTCTGGTGTTCACATTTGATACAGGCGATCCTGGGGTTCGGCCATCCGTCAAAAGGGTCATGAAAGATAATATAATCCTGAATTCTTAATGGGGTTTGTGCGGTGTCCTTTTAAACTTAGCCAGGAATACATATAAACACGTCTAGGGGAAAAAATAAGCTAGCCATCCTAAAAGATTTATTTTGCATAATCTTTTCACCTTTTTTCGGTTTATTTTCGATATACTGCCTCCTGCGACCAAAATTAGTTCCCGCGGTAATAAATACTAAGCAAACTATGCTGAGAAATCTTTATTAGATTATTTCATGATATTCTACAATAACATAAGTAAAGAACAGGTTTTTAAATAAAGCCTATGTATGTACATCAGGAAAATGAAGATGCGTGGATATAATTTAAAATTAACATTAAATGAAATTAATTTACCAACTTGAAATAGGGAAGGTGTACTTTTTTACCGTAGAAAAGCGCTATATTGTCATTGAAGATACAGAACGATATCAAATTAACGGTGTCTTTTTGGAAATTAGGTAGGTATAAATGTAATGAAAAAAAAAAGATAAACATTCCCCGTTTACGAGTAACTTTTTAATAATTCCAATTACGATAATTATTGAGAATAGTAATTAAATCACTCCAAGTTGAATCCAAAATCAAATACCTAGGTCCTATCATCACCGTTGATCTCAAGGATGGACCCGAAGTTAACTGTTAAAGGCAGGGAATCAGTATATGAGCTGGTATACTAGCGAGGAGGTTCTACAGATGCACCAACCCTGTGAAGCGAATGCTATGCAATGCATGCTGTACGAACTTTTAAGGTCTATTCACATCTACCAGCACCGTGCATTGCAGATACGTAAAGTGGCAGGAAGGCACAGAGGAGAATATTCACACCACACCATACATGAATGTGTTCATAGATAATGCAATAACCAATTTTGCCGTATCTGCCACGTTACGTGTCAGTACTGCGCGATAGTGGTAGATGTGAATCGAACACGGCCGACCTGTGAATCCATTATTCACAATGGAATGCAATACGAGTTCAACACAACAACGCTTCTAAACAGTTGTTTTGGTTACCGAGGTCCTTCAGTGCCAGCGAAATATTTACACCAGGTAGAGTGAAGTGGTCAATTCCCAATGCGAGCTATTAAATTCCCGAAATGGTCTAATAAACTCCCTATATGTTGGTTAATTAAACACTTACAAAAGATATGGGTTTAAAATCCACATAAGAAGTACTTACGATGTCAATAATACTTTCTGTATTATTATTTTTTTGTTTTATTATTCCTCTTATAATTTTTTTTTTCATTTTATTTGCTGTATAATGTAGATTTATTAACTTATTTTTTTAATATTTTATTGTGGACTACATTGCATTGCACAACCCCTGTATGTAGCCCGAATAATAATATTTTATTATTATCATAATCGAACAATGTTGCTTGGGCAATGTGATGGAGGACTTGGCTAATAGGGGAATTAAACCCAAGACGCACGCCTGGATGGGAAACCGACACATTTGCCGCTCAGCTACTAACCTGTATATATATTATATTCGCAAACTCCAGTCTGCCCATGCTGGACATAGGTTTGATGTGCCACAATATAGGAAAATCATTTACATAAATGTTAGCAATATAAAAAAATTATTATTATCTGAAAATTAATTTTAAAATCGCTTTTGGCAAAAACATTCCTAAATTTAACATTTTTCATCAAAACTATATCTCCCAGGGTTAGGTTTTTATGGCGCAAAGAAAATGAATAGATTTTCAAAACATTGTGGCAATAAAATCATCCTTAGATTTGCCAACATTTCGGAATATTTAGATATTTTATTCTGATGTCTGAAAAAACAACTTATTGAAGAATTTGAAATATTTACATACATATTACGGTAAACTGAAAGAGTTTTAGGCTCATGAAATTCGATACAATAAAGAGAGCAATCCATTGTGTGATGGAACTGGCGGGATAGATATTCTATCGGAATTCACTACATTATGACCAACACGTCTTGAGGCTTTTATCCGATATCTAAAGAACGAAATTGTTCACCAAAACGATATTTCTTATTTTATGTAGGTATGTCACTCCGTTTAGGTCACATAAACGGAAACACAGAATATGGACTGAAAGATATCCCAACATCATGTGCCCGGAAACCTTCCTGCCATTGGAGTAGTCGTAAAATTATTCCACACTTTACAAAATGTTCCAAATTCGTCCATAAAATTGTTTTAACGATTTTCGTACGAAGGCTCGAGTTTTCATTGGACCGTTATATTACGGTAGTCTTTTTTCATGCTCAATTCTGTTTTAATATGACCGGCGTCGGTGAATTAACCTTTTGGAAATATCATAACTGACCTGTATTATGTGCTTTCATAATATGTGATATACGAGTATCCATGTCGGCACGCAAATATGTTAAAATAGCGGAGTATGAAGCAGCTTAGTACTTACCTTCACGTAGAATGTGATATCGAGTTTACTGTGGATATTTTTCTAATAGAACTAACAATATAATATTTTAAAAACTAGTATGGCAATCAAAGAGCCTAGGCAATATTTCTAGTATCCCTACTTCCATCTCGAAATAGTGTAATGTTGTATGAGAAATTTGAGTTCAGAATAATACAATTGTGTTTATATAGACTGTTTGACGAAGGTATTTCACATTAAAAGCTAAACCATTATTTTCGGAAAATCATTTAACTACGCAGATAATTATCAAATGGGTATTTAAATACAATCCATTCAAAATTTGTCATTGCGTTATTTTATTTATTTTTAATTCACAGACGTTATAGAATGAGGCATTTCAACTGCTGGAGGCAAAGGTCACGTGGCGTCGTCTACGTTTGTTTCACGTAATTTTAACTGCGGTAAGCAAATTATAAAACATTTATAAAAGTGTCAAACTAAATACTCGACAAAAATATTCGGTTTTATAAAAAAGCCGAACCGTTTTACTTATTTGCTGTTTCATGTAAATTGGCGGCACGTCTAGCTCGCCCCTCGCTTCCTCTATTTTGGACTCTTCCCCTTGCCCGTCAGGGCATCTCCATGCATTGTTTGCTGTATGATGTTAATAGAGAATAATTTTCTTTATTGCACGAAATTAAGACGCTCTTAGCAATTCTCCAGTATTCTCTCATATCGGTTGACGAGATATTGCAATTTTTTCATCTATTTATTATCTTGAACAATTTAGAAAAGCATCGTCATTCTGAAGAATATAGAGAACATCATAGGATATCATTCGGATTCCAAAATTCTGCATTATGGCAGAGAAGTCTCGTCGTCTTAAAACAAACGCTCCTGGCCACCTCAACTCTTGATAGAGATTTGTCATTTATTCAAGTTCGTAGTTTGTTAAAATAAATCCAAAATAATAATCATCCATAAAACACGATGGTGTAAGATTGGGTTAGATAAAATATCGAATGGGCACTTCGTTCTACTGGTCACTTACCTCGAAGAATAAACATGCAATCCTAGCGACTATTAAATGGGAAAAGGTACGCCAATGGCTGTTGCAGTTTATCTTGGATGCCGGTCACGTGGTGGCTGTCTCTATATGATAGCGAGAAGGATACTACTTCGGTGTTGTAAGGGGAAATTCCCCACATAAGCGAATATCTTTAATATTTTTTTTATAAACGGAGGAAATAGACTGTTCGTTTTTCTTCGCCACAATAAAAAGGGTTGAATATATTATCTTTCAATACCTTCAGAAAAAGGACCTTAACTTTATTGGCGAGGTGACTATTTTTCATAATTTACGGGGGGTTGGAAAGGTTAAAGATAATCTTTTAGAGTTAAATTTAAAAGCGATTATTTGTAAATTGCTGATAAAGTAATTTACGTACCTATCTATCTTACTCCTTTTTCAAGTAATCAATTAAAGCTATCTTTGTTTTTCGTTAACGCGATTAACTCATTTGTTTGATTCACGAAATCAGCCTTAGTAACTTATTTTGTTGGTACACAACTATTGGGTTACAGGAATATTTTATGCATTTACGATGGTAAACGAAATACATGAGAGTGGTAGATAATTTTAGCATCACTCTGGTAAAATACTACCATTCAGAATCGAAACCTCGCTTGAAATGGCTTTAGCTATTTTTGGTGATCAGATCTAAATATCAAGATACTTCCCTACCCTCCTCTACCCCATCTGCCCCCCCCCCCCACCTATCTTCAGCCTCATAACATATCCCAATTGGGGATGTTTTAATGCTTCTAGTTCCAGACGGTTGAAAACAGTTGGGGTGCGGTGTCTCAATAGAAAAGTTGAAATATCTCTATACCGTTGCATGACATTAATATGTCTTTAATTTATTATACGATTCATCCTTAACCAATGATATATTAATTAGTTATATATTTTGTCGTAACTTAAACCAATACACAGGCATTTATTGCACATAGTTTGACAATCACATGATTAATAAATTTCTTCTTATTATTTCACAGCTATAATTTTATGCACATCGTCGCCCATATACAAACAGGGGTTCCTAATATAAGGCAACTTTCCAGGAGAGTCAAAAAACTGTAAATATATAAAAGATTTTAATAACCTACGCACATTTTTCCCCATTAGCGAAACATGTAATAAAATATATAAGAATCCGGAAAAACAGCTTTTTGGCTCTCCTGGAAGGTTGAGAAATACGAGATACTCTTGTTTGCATTGTGGGCGACGAATTGTTGCAACTGTTCGTACAAGGTAGTTAATTATAGTAGATTACTTTAAATTCCTAGATTTTTAATTCTACGTAATTAATATTTATGTTGTTCATATCCTAGTTATCATTTTTATAATTATTTTTAATTTTAATAATTTTTTTAGAGGAGTTGCACGAGTCAAAAGATGGGATCAAATACGAAGTTCGATGATCCGGGAGGAGCTTAACATCGAACCGCTGTTACTCTTCATAGGAAAGTCGCAACTGAGGTGGCTTGGGCACTTGTTAAGAATGCCAGAAACTCAAATTCCACTAAAAATTCTGATTGCTATTCCAGAAGGAAGACACAGGTGGGAGAAGCAACTCCAGAGGCTGTGTTAACGTAGCACAGGACAGGGACGCCTGGAGGCGCGATGGGTCCCCGACCCGAGTAGGATAAGGGGATGAAAATGTATGTATTTATTTTTTTCATTGTTATACGCCCTTTAGGTGCTTTTACATATTTTATGGTAAAATTTAAATTGATACAGGTGTAAAGCAGGTGTATTATAGTATGTACATCGATAGTATTTATAGATTGTATTTACAAAATACAACAACAAAATATGTACATATTAGAGATTTATGTAGCTGAGATGCGTTACGAACTCTGCAATAATCTCTGAATTAACTAAAGTTCATGTTGATATACATATATTAATAAAGTAGTGATTACAAAGTAATTTCTAATACATTTTTTAATAATGACGCCACAAAGTGAATACCAATCTCTTGAAGAAATTATTAATAAAGTTCCGCTATGTGCAGTATGTGAATTTTTTTATAATTAAGAAATATATAATTGGGATGTATTCAAGAAAATTCAAATGATTTTTCCGGTTTGCTAGGTATATTATATTATACGTAATACGTTTCATTAATAAATATTTTTTTAATTTGAGAACAAAATACCCATACAAAATGAATGATATATATATATATATTTTTTTTTTTTTAAATTAAAGGTTTAGTATCTAGTACTTATGAGAAATATTTTATTTATTTTTGTTTTAAATTATGAAGTATAGGCAATTAAAATAAAATAATTTTCATAATTTTAGAGGCAATAGTATTTTATAAAATTATCATATTTGCTATGTAAATATGATTACGTAAATAAAAATATAAAAACAAAACATCAAATAAAAAACTTTTTTCGGGTCAATATTAAATTATCTACGGCAAATTTGTGTTCCAACGTAAATTGATCGTTTTTAAAGTCCACCATAATGCTTATTTTAATATTAAAAAAAAAACTTATCTCATATTTTATTATATTTTCAAAGTAGATGGGGAAAACTTTTTTTTTTTTACATCACCGTTAGCCACCAAATAATTGTTAAAGGTGCCTATAAAATCACGAAAAATCAATTCCTTTAATGTCCTATTTTTCATTATGTAAAAAAAAAAAATATTTTTACTACGCACTAGATATTTAATATACTTTTTGATGAAAAAAATATCATTAGCTTTAGGTTAGTATTTTGGCCGCAAATCCAATGTGTTGTATGAAACAGGCCGCGCAGCCGTTCCTCTTAAGGCATGTTTCAGAAAAAGAATCAAAACAATTTTTACTCAGAGATTTACTTACTTTATTAAAACTTTTTTGGAATTACACTTTATGCTTTCATAGAACAAAGTGTGTTTTACATCTGTTGTACGATAGCAAATAATATTATTTTCAACACGTATAGAAAGCGTATAACAAGGCCCCTAATGAATACAAAACTTGAGGCAGGGAAACGTGAAATAACAAATAAAGGAATACACTCCCAATAAGAGATCGGTATTCGATGATATTTTGGTTTAGTTTATACTCCGTTATTTATTGTTCTTTTTTAAAATGAAATATTAAGATTTTAAAATTTCCTCTGTGAAGTTGGCCTATGAATTTATAAATTTGCGAAACAGGTGTTTAAATCACAATATTATTTTGACTGAAATAACCACTAGACTATTTGTACCATTGTGATCTAAATATTTAACTATAAGTTGGGAGTTTGGGTTACGATTATCATGCTGAGGAAGAAAGTTGTGTTAACATTGATTTTTCTTAAACAAATATGACAAATTTCTTTGTGTTGAGATATTTTTTTTATTTATTTTACAAGAGAAAAAAAAACAATTCAAAAAGTCCCGATAAACGACTTTTTTGTAGTTGTAACGGGAGCTTGTTATTTAAAACATTAAAATTTTCAGACAAGAATACAAAATATGTAAAATAAAAACATGAAAAATATATGTAACAAGCTTAAATCATAAATATTTATCAAGAATATTACTCTAAAATATTTCTACAAAATTATATTAAAAAATGAATAAAATAAAAGCATAAAATAAAGCAATAAATCCTAAATAAAACAATATTTTTTTATTTCTAATAAAAATAGCTTCTTTCAGCTAACCAAGTTTTCAATGTGTTTATTAATGGTTTAGTTTTAATACAGTTTTTAATTTTTTTTATGTCAACGGGTAACATATTTATACAACTAGATTGATTGTTGAGATTAATTAAGCTTTCTAAAAAAAGCCTCGTAGCAGCGGTTCGGAAAAAACAGTTCCATGATAATTCAATACACGCATGAATCGGTACACTTTTTTAAAAGTTATATAAAGTCATTAAAAGTATAAAAAAAATAACCCTAGTAACTAATCTAATCTTACCTAATTAATCACGTTTTTATTACTATTATTATTTTTTTAGTTATTAAAAAAAAGGTAAATTAATAAATTAAATAAAATAAATAAATAAAAATGTGTAAAATTCTAATAATTTTTAGAACCATGAAATGAGACAGAGATCTGTGTTTTGTGTACCAAGATGTCGATTTTCAAACAAATATCTAAATACTGCAATCAATTATTATTTTAAATTTACCAACGATTTAACCAGGTCAAATGCTAAGTGATCGTAAATCGCAACTATATTTACATAGTGATAATCGCAATACAAAATTTATAAAATGAAGAAAAACAAATGAAAAATTGACCTAATTCAAAATATCATAAGCAATATTCGGTTAACTGTAGATATGAAATGGCTTTGACCAATTAACGTTAAATTATCATTGAATCACCACTGCAAAAAATATATAACTTTTCATGCAAGATATTACATACCATCCAGTTTTTTTGAAGACCTTACTCGACGTTTTTTACAAACTAACAAGTGTATTTATGAATATTATTACAATGATTCATACCGAAGCCATGGCCGGTTAAACTATACCAACTTCTGCAGTGATAGCGCCAAATCTTTGTGTTCCCTTTATTGTGAAATATTCGTGTTAATATTTACGCGAAAATTTATTCATTATTCGTTTATATCAGCGCTCGGCGGAGGGATTTGCATTTCATATGAGATGGCGGCCGGCGCTTCGTGGACGGGAAAAAAAGCAGGCATTTTGTAGAATGACCACTGTGCTAATATTTACGGTAGCAATCTTCAATTGGGAAAGATTAAAAAAATCTTTCAGATATCTAAAAATGAAACCGACTTCCTAGTTTTTTTAATTATTTAATCACGTAGTTTCCGTTGATTATTTCTCCGATAGGGTGGTAACATTATCAAATTGACAGTAAATGGAAAATACGAGGTATAAGAAAAAGCAAAAAAATAGAAAAAAAATGACAGAATACTGTTATATTTATGAAGTTTCGTGTCCTCTATTGATTGATATAACTATCATAACAAACCAGTGAACTAGTGAACGCAATCGCAACATTTTTTCTGAAAAAAATGGCATATCATCACCCACAATACAAACAGGCGTAGAGTCACGTGGTCTAACTATGCGCAATTCTTACATTAGGATTTTTATATTAAAATTCTATAGATATACATACATTACCTTTTGTTTCGTTTAATAATATTATTGATAATTAAGGTAGCACAAATAAATAAAAAACCTCATTCAGTTAATAAATCAAAAAGTTATATATAAAATTTTACATGCAATGTATGTCGATTGCGTATACGTGCCCCATATGCGAGGTAAGCATACGCATACGGTAGTCTAAGTATTCGTACCGCCTTCACTTATTTCCCATTGCAATGATCATAAGTAAATTTTCCCTTATGGTAGCTTTTTTTTACAGTAACTCCACAGAGGAAAACCTGAATTAAATAATTTCCCTCAAGTCCTATATCATCTTTGGGGATGATGTGTGGAGGGTCTATTAGAGGATAGGAAGGACTGAACTTGGGTCTTGAAGAGACCCATGTTTTAGGACGAAGGAAACACAGAAGCCGGCATATCATTCTACAGCCGAGCTGTTGAACCCAAGAATGAGTCGTAGAAGCGACCCGTTCTCATGTGACAAATGACAACCATGCGCGTTTGGCGCGCGTTTGGCCTGTTTCCCGACTATGCACCGGTGCTGAAGGAATCAATGACGCTAGTTCCTCAGAGCATCTTCCATTAAAATTCCGGTAGAATAAAGACAGCATTCCCAATTCACGTCTGTGCTCTAAAGATTGCAGTACGTTTGTTAAAATAGGCGAATCTATCAAACGGACCGCCCGTTTCTGCACAGTAAGGTGTTTTTTTCAGATATTTTGGGGCTCCCGACCAGAGGTGGCTGCCAAATTCTAAAGTGGGGCGCATTTGCGATTTGTATAGGGTCAGCAGTTGTGTATTATTAAAGTATCTGTGAGCTCTGTACAATTTAGCTTTTGCATTACTCGTGCCACCATGATACAAAATGCATCCATTCGAATCTGCTGTGTATGGATGTAGATATTTCTCATTGTTTTGTGGACAAAAATAGTTCTTAGAAGCCTTCTGATTATTTTAATGTGCTTTCAGTTTCAATCTGCTCTTGGGGGCAATCTGATCTTTCCCGAAGCGTTCTTAAATATACAAGCGGTATTTTAATTTCACTGTAAAAATTAAACAGGAGATGAAATACATGCTCCAATTTTTTTCCATATTGAGGGGAGAATGTAAGCCCCCTCACAATCCTCCTCCCTTACAAAAATAAATATTAAAATCATACTAATACTTACCTGTATGAGAGTTTTCACTTAACGCTCGTAAAACTAACATTATTTTACCAAAAGTTATCATAGACCACACCGATCTGACACAATTGGCACACATTGGTAATAAAAGCGAAACAAATAAAAATACCGTGAAAAACGTAATGTACAAGTCTATAAATTTTTCAACGTAGGGCTCACTGTATACACGACCTGCTTCAAGTCGACCCAAAGGACTATATATCTAAGGAATAAGCGCAAGTGAATCATGCATGAACTTGTCGCAAACATCACCGCCTACACTTACCCCCGGGTACAGTTGACTCGCCTGACCCTATCTCATATTTTTAGCAACTTTCCAGGAGAGACAAAAATCTGTCATTATACTGGATACTTTATACGTTTTATTACATTTTTCGCTTATGGGGTATTAATTACGCTTTTTTATACGCTGTAAGCAAACATATAATAAAATTAATGTGAATCCAGCAAAAATGCAGTTTTTTAGCTCTCCTGGAAAGTTGCTTAATATTAGATTTCGCCTGTTTGGGTTCCATGACAATTGATCAGTTGATCTCTCGGATAGTTCATCCCCTGAAGGGTTATTTCTGCTATACGTCCTAATTTGTAAAGTAAGTATGCAGAGAGGGTATGCGGCCGTATAACCAAAGCCGAAATACTTATGTCTGCAGGCTTCTTGAGTAAAAATCCGCTACACAAAATATTTTTACTAACAATAATCTCCGAAGGAGTATGCAGGGAAAATATATGGCCGAATAACAAAATACGACGTATCGCATCGCTTTGGAAACTAAGGCTAATAACTGTTTTTTACGTCCGAGTATATAGCAGAAATACATTATCAAACTGTGGCTTGCTCGCATACCGCAGCATTATCGATTATCTTCGTTCACGATTAAAGTTTTAATTGTAAATTATAATAGGTAGTGACAATTATAGCAATAATTAAGCACATCCCAAACAAGACCAATAACTTTTTGTAATACCGCGTTACTTGAAACAGTAATTGTGGCAAAAAATTCTATCGCAACATATATCTGAAAGTCCGTATAAGGCAGTGGTGGATCATGTACACAATACACGTTTCACACAAAATATAGGAATGATAGTGCCAATATTTCAAAATAAACATGGTCAACGAACCCTTGAATACATTGTACTATTTATATTTAACAAATTGCCGTACGAATTTAAAAACAATTGCTCTATGATGAAATTCTCACTGATGTTAAAGTGTTGGCTTTTGGAAAGTAACCTTGTGTATTGATGGTAACGAATATGACGGTTTCCTTGGTTGTATAGCTCTTCGATATCTGCTGTATTTACTGTTACGGTGTTACTATTATATTAAGTCTATCCTCATTCTAACAAACCTGTACTGCTTTTTTATTTATAAACGTATTTTTTTATTCTCAATTTATTTAATACTTGAAGATACTTTGATATTTTTGACATATTTATAATATTTATATTTTTGTAATATTAATGTATTAATAAAGTTGATACTTTTATAATATTGATATTTTTCACAATGTTGGTATTTTTACAATATTAATATTTTTATAATATTGATATTTTTAAAATAATGGTATTTTTATAATGTTGATATTTAAAATTATGATATTTATAAAATATTGATATTTTTATAATATTAGTACTTTTATAATTTTGATATTTTTTATGATATTGATATTTTTATAATATTATTTAAATCGGCGTTATAAAATTGGACTCTAGTATCTCAATAACAAAACTGCAATGCTGTTTCCATTTTTTTTTTCCTTTTTAATTTTTTTACAACTTATGTACATTCATCACAACATGCTTGCGCCTCTATATCCTAAATTTGCCCTACATTTGTATGATGATTGTTATTTATTGTTGTATTATATAATATTGTTGAAATAAAATCCTGCTGACAAGCTACTTGCACTGGCTTAGCGGGTATATTCCCACTCTATATAATTAATAGTATGCAATAAAAAAAAGAAAAAAAAGCAAATCGATATTTCTAGTTTTAGGCTGTCCTTCAAAACTCTCTATCGCTTCGATCTAGAGGGCTTGAAAGACTTAATAGAATAACAAATTTTATTACATTTAAGGCTTCGTATTGAAGGAAAAGGGGAGATATTTTGTTTTGTTTGCAAAAAAGCGTACCTTCCTAAAAGTTAATTGAACCGAATAAATGAAAACAACCAATCTATTGAACTCCTCCAACACGAAATAAATTATTTTCAAAGTAAATGTTTACCAAAAATGTTGTTTTCTAAAACGGTTGAATGGTTCGACTCATCCAAGAATCATCTTCGTGTAAAGATATTATTGTAAAAAAAAATTTATCAGAAAATAAAGGGTTTAATAAATCGAGAATTCAAAGAGTTTTCCTTATATAACAATATTTTACGGAGTGAATAATAATTGTGTAAGAAGTTCGTAAACAATCTCTAAAAAAAAAAAACATGAAAAACGTTATCCAAGAAGCGAGTTCCGAATATGGAAATAGTGACGAAGGAATCTGAGTTTTTAAAGAAGTATTTTTTGCTAATAAAAGCACGATTTCGATAATATCCTAGTAGCAATAAGGAGGACGTCGGAGGGGCAGATTTTACGGAGTGGAAAATCAGGTAGTAGGAATTACTGGCCCTTAGCTTTCTCAGGACCACCTGCTAAACGGTTAAACTATATAATGTGAGGGTATCATAAATATCTTCGCCTGATGTTAAGATTATTTCGGAATTTTCGCTTTAAGCCTAGAGTTCGCGAGTTCGAGAGTTTATTGACTCCCAGAAGTAAAGCTTTAAAAAAATTCGTATTTATTTTATTCAAGAATGAGATAATATACGCATCGCTACTTTCAGTATCACACTGGTGAGAGACCACCATTCATTATTACAATTTTTAATATTGTTTGAATTTGCTTTAGTTGCATAGTGACCTACATATTGATAAAAATGGCCTGCTCGTTTTTTTTATATATAGTAGCGATCATAGAAAAATGTTCAGCCATAAAATATCAGTTTATTTAAATTTTTATTTGAAACACTTTTAAAAACACAATTTTAAAAATTTAACTTTAATTTTTAAATTTTACCCTTGTGAAACTAGATAGAGATAAGCGAAACCGGTTGGTGTTAAGTTAAAAATAAATTATTGGTTTGAAATAAAGTTTTAGTTTTATTTAATAAATATGTCAAAACACAAAGTAATATCTTTCTACGAAAATATAAACCTGTTTTATTTATATATTTATTATTGAGTTAGTTTATATTACATGTTGTGCACTTATATAAACTAACAAGCACATTGTAACATTACATTGTTTTTATTGTTATATTTTTACAAGCAAAACAATTATTTATAAAAAGCTTTATCTTCTATTAATTGTTTTTGTGTTTAATTCGTAGAACTCCATTTAATTTTTTTTTAAATTTAATCAAAATCAAATTTAATAATGTTATTATTAAGTTCTGCAAGTATTTTTAGTTGTAATTATTGTGACAGCTGTTTTGGCGTTTAAGGCCATTTTCAAACTGCAGTTATATAACAACAAAAATACTTGCAGAACTTAACAATAACATTATTAAATTTGATTTAGATTAAATTAAAAAAAAAGCTTTATCTTCCTTCATTCTTCACACTTTCAGTCATCTATCTCATCATACAATTTCAGTCCTCTATACGTTAAGCAGTTCTGTGACCTGTTTTCTGTGACCTATTTTCTCATATCTAATTCTATTTACATATCTGGTTCCACAATTGCTATTTATTTTAAACAATATCATCGTCCATAAAGATGTTGACATTTAGTTATTTATATTTTTATCTATAAAAATTAACGCAGTGTCTTTTTTATTGTAATCCAGTCCAGCTTTTCTCTCATTTGATTAATTTTTGTATATTTGCCTTTCCTTAGTATACGTCTCATAGCGAATAATTTCTATCTTGTTTAAGTTTCCTTTATTGAACAAATATTAGCAACCATAATATACTAGATTTGTGGTTTTCAATGTATTTCACTTCATTTGATAAAGAAACATCATTTATAAATGATCTACAATAAATTCAGAACAAAAGCCTTCGGCTTCACAATGCAAATAAAGATTATTGATTTTTTTTCAGGAGATTTTAAAAGTTTTAGTTTTATGGAACTATGTATATATTGGAAAATGCAATGAGAAATGCGAAAACAGTGAATTTCAAGCAATGGGAAGAAATAGTGGACAAATAATGATCTGGGAAATTTATCTTTTTGGTATTATGAAAGGAACTATGAATGCGATGGTAATTTAATAACTCTCTTTATTCTCATCTCTCGAAATGTCAATCAAATATCAAATTTTTACTTAGACGATCGTGTAATCCGATGAAAACTGTAAAACAATATTTTAAGTTTCAGATTACGATTTAAAAATAGGTTATTGAATTTTTCCATCGATTTTCGTTTTTAAAGCGAAAAGAAATTTCACACGCGTCAAATTGGCTTGATTGATATCATAATACGAGTATAATAATAATGTAGGCCTCGTCGTTTCGGAGTGGCCTTCAAAAAGGTATTGAAAAACAACAGGTCTCATTTTCGCAGGTATCTCGTTTAATTTATCGAAAAAAAATACGCGATCGCTGAACATGACGAGATAAAAATGAATCTCCGCGATACATAAATCATCCCCTTGTCACATGACGCGACCCTCGCGTGTGTTAGGGGTGGTTTATGGTAGGAGTTTACGTCACTTCCGCCAAATTAGTCACGGCTGATTAGAGTTATCTTTATAAACAGGATATTACGTTTCCATGTGCCTACTGCAAGTGCAATTAATGTGTGTTGTTTGCTATTTGACCAGTGAATGGGCTGAATCATGCACGCGTACATTTATATTGTTGCTACGAAATTAACCACCTGTTTTGCATGAATGTTAATTTTACAATGAAATCCCGTAAATAATTCACCTTAGTCACGGCATCGGTTTAAAATAAACTTTTACGTTTGTAGAAGTATCAGCGCATATATTATGAATGTATTTTACAATCACACGAAGTACATCATATCGTTATATTATAACATGGGGTTTGACGTGAAAATGCAACACAGAAACTCGTCAACTTTAACAATATACGTATTAAAACAAATCAAAGTTATTTTTATAAACACCGACGTTAGTGTATTCTCAATGAATTTAGTACTCATCATTTACTCGTATTTCAAATGAAATATTAACTAACAAATTAATAATAATAATATTTAGATGATTTGTAGCGCCTAGCTCTTCTTCCAAATTCTCAATCTTATACATTAAAACAACTTATGGCAAACGGATAACAGACCGTTCTAATCTGGAAAACTACCGTCCCATGGCAATCATGTCAGTTCTGTCCAAGGTGATAGAACGTGTGATCAACGACAAACTGCTCACATACTTCGAAAAGAACAAAATTATTAACGATCGTCAATACGGATTCCGGCTAAATTACCTCGTGCGGTAATCTTCTCGCGTACGTGACGCTGGTTTGGGGGCGGTGCCTGGAACGTTACGGTGAGACCCAAACGATTGCACTCGACATTTCCTAGGTCTTCGATTGGGTTTGGAACCGAGGACTTGTCAACAAACTGTATTCTTATGAACTTCCCATCTACATGGATTGCCGAGGATTTTCTTATGGAGAGGTCGAATCACCTCTTCCCCCAATCCCCTTTCAATAAATGCATCCCACGGGGATCGGTTTCTGTCTTTTTTTAACTATATTTTTGTTGCACATCAATGACCCTTTGTCGTGAGCACCAATTCATTGTTATGCGGATGATAGTTCACTCCATGATAGCTTTTCATTTGACCAGCCCCGAAGAGTACACTAACTCCAATGGTTTGCAGTGCTTTGAAAAATAGATGGACGTTTACCTCGAGAGGGTTTCCAATTGGTGTAAGAATAACCTCGGCGAATTTAATATTTCAACGACCAAAACATGTCTGATTACGTCTAAAGGGGAAATCACAATCTAATCTCCATCAATGGAAGCTATCTTCCAAACATGCCTTCCATTGATATGCTTGGTGTAACTTTAACGTAATATCACCCTCCCGATAGCCGATGATGCCGCTGATCTGAAAGTTGACTGCTTTAGATGAGTGTTTTCTGTACGACCATAGTACGTTGATGGATTTGATCATCATCTAGAACAATTTTTACTGGATTCTTTCGCGGCAATTGAGAAGGTGGAGGTTACGAAGGTGTTCTGAAATGTGCGAATATTCAGAAACCCCGGTGATTAGGTTTGCCAGAGCATTAAAAACGGATTGAAGTTCAATTAATATTTAGGAAGGCTGGGGTAAATTCTGTAACGTGAGACTACATAGGAGTTGATCAGTACTTTTGTGGTAATTAAACCATATTGATAGATGCGTTTGAAGCGCGATAAGCGTATTACTTACTTAGTATTGCACATTTATGCACTGCCGATGGCACAAAGCTATATAAGCGCAAGACGGTTTCAAAATTTTTTCGTTAAAATACTTTGTACAATTTGGATAAAATCACTTTGTGCAAACCACTGACCAAATTGACGTATCTCTCGTCACATTTTAAAGATTTTTTTTGTTGATAATTTTCCTACACCCCTAGAAAGCTGAGATATATATCGGCGAAATCGTTAGGCTACACATTGTGCTTTATGGAAAATGAATGTTTATTGGATGCATAAGAATGAATTCTATTGTAAGGAAGTTGTTCCGTCCTTAAAATACATTTTCATTAACTCGAATACTATATTTTAATAAAATATAAATTCTGTTCTGGATATTTTTTCCCACTAAGATTTATTTTTGCATTTTTAAATAACCCACGCCAATGTCTCGAAAGGAAAAAATGTACCAATTTTATTTTTTATGTTTTATGTTTGATATAACGTAAACGTATTAAGAAAAAATAAGGAGATGATCGAAGTTTAAATTGACTTGGTGAAGTTTGGTTAATAAGTTTTCAGACAAAGCGTTCGATAATCGGGAAATTGGAAGATGGAGCTTATTTTTGTGAATTTAAGAGGCACATCGCTGGCATATTCTTCAAATAAAAGTAAAAAGGGCATTAAGGAATACTTACAATAGACGTTATCGTTAGTGTAGGTACTCGTAATATATTTTGATTTCTAAGCTTCATATAATGATTTTAATAATTTATCAACGAATTCAATAAAAAAATATAAATATGAGTAAGTAATTTACTGCTTTGAAAATATTGAACATTTATATGAGATTATTGGCAAAGAGTTTTTTTGTGAATACCGGATAAAAGTCCCAACTCCTCCCTGCTAACCGAAGCTATTGAGACTATGGAATCCCTAATTGGAGTGTGTTATGAGACTGAAGGATATGGGGAGAGTAAGGAGATTGAAAAGAGGAATGTGTAGTTGAAGAGGTACGTTATAAGCTGGCAAAAAATAGTAGGTATTCCTATTCAAGGTTAGCACTAAAAAAAACATACTTAGAAGTCTATTAATGATAGAAAAATCGGTTGTTAGGAAAATGTGTAAGTTTTCCAGTGAAAAATATTTTTAGGCTGTAAACATTTAAGTTCTATACGAAATACGTAGTTGAATTTTAGGTAAAGCGTTCGAAATTGCATTCACTGGTTTTGAATATGTAGCTTGTAGACATTTTAATATATATTTCATAGAATATAGAATATTACAGTTTGAGGATTTTTGTCACCAGAAACAATAGACGTTTTCCTAACTACCTGTACAGAATATACAGATACATCATTTGTGGTATTGCTTGAGCTGACAGACTACTTAGAGGTATCTACGGCAATTTTGTGGTGCTTAACGTTAAATGGTTAAGAAAGGGACGCTTAGATGGTTTGGGCATGTGGAGCGAATGAACGAAGAAAGGAGTGTAAGAAGAATGTATGACGCGAATGTGAATGGAAGAAGAAACCGAGGACGTCCGAGGAAGACATGGCATGATCAAGTGAATCAAATACTTGAGTCGGGCCATGTCAGAAGTCGGAATAATAGAAGAGAATGTATGAGACGATGTATGAATGTGAATGAAGCAAGAGGTGTATGCCAAGATCGAGTTGTTTGGCGGTCCGTCCTCTCTGCCTACCCCTGCGGGGAAACGGCGTGATGGTTAGTTAGTTAGTTAACGTTAAATGGTACCTACACTGTTTTCTTAGGTATTCCTGAAAGTGAGTTTCTAATTCTTGCTTAGTTTGTGAGTTACTACTTAGCCTCTTTTAAAATATATATATATCAGCAAAAAGGGGGTGAAATCGTATGTAGGTCACCTAATATTTATTTTTTTTAATTCTCGATTTCTATAATTTATGAAGCATATATTTCACAGAAAATCTTTTAAATGTATGAAAAAAAAAAACAATTTGTCCAACTCGGACCGCTAGAGGGCGCTAGTGTAGCATGTTCCCATCAAATTTCAAGAGCTGGAAGCATTATCATTTAAAAGTATTTGGTTAAAGTCAATGACAGACAGTACATTTTATACAAAACTGATTGACGTTCTGTTTAAATATATGTTTGTACTGTTTCAAAAAGGTATTATTGATCAATAATTAGGTGGAAACATAGCAGTTTATATTTTCTGTTAATTAAAAAATCTTTTTTTTTAATAAAGTTAAAAAAATACCAACATATTTCACTTTCTTAACTTAACTTAACTACATAATACTAAGCCTTAACTTACAGATTGTTCCTATCTTATGTATTATTTTGATCTACTTTGAATTTGCTTAGGTATCATACATATAACTCTTATCTTTCATATTATATTACTTATTATTATGCTTATCTGGAGTACATGATCATTTTGCACACTTACCTTAAGATTAAACTTCTTTTCCGGTGTCTTCACTGCGGTCTGATAATGCATTTGACACCCCTTTAAAAATCGAATTTGATGTAAATACTTACCATTATGAAACAAACATTAAAACATTTTAAAGTTGAATAAGTGATTAAAAATATATATTATTTACGTTTAATCAGTAAAAACCAGTGGCAGTTTTCTTTAACGTGTGTAGTGAACTCCATACAAACGTGTTTTGTAATTTTTCAACACAACTGCGCGCCATTCGAATTCGATGCTAAAAATTCACCGGTCCGTATAGGTATATCCAGAGAGCGAATCCGAAATAAATTCAATATGTGCGTTATCAATTTAGCGCCTACGGGGCTTTTTGTCCCATGGAATAGTTCATACATTTTCTTCAGTTCTTCTTCTCACCTTTTTCTCATCTGTTTCCCAACCCAGAATTGGAATTCCGTCAGAGCTGTCGAAACAAATTATGATTTTCATATTTAAAACTATTTTTATAACTATTCCTTAGGCAGGACGTTTTTATAAATCGCCGAATTGTTTCTTGTTGTTATGCCGTATGTTGTTAAACTCTTGTGCAGTGATATGATGAAATGGAGAAAAGCAACGTAGTATTTTTTTTCATACGCAAGAAATTTTTTCTTACTTTTTTAATTTTTGATTGATCTTCCAACGAGATAGGCCACGAACCGCCACTGGTAAACAACTACGATTTTATATCCACAGTGTGATATGAATTCACTTAATTATTGATCAATTTGTAGGCCAAAACCAAAGCTAAACTGGAATACCAACTTTCGGACATCAATAACCAGCTTAGGACTACCTTGAGAGTTGAGAATATCGAACGGCTGCGACAAAATAAAGTGTTTCGATTTTGCTCGGGTTTTTTCTTTGCAAGTTCGGAGTACCTACCTGAAAACTTTGGAAGCCAGCTGTCATAAAGGGAAAACTATTCTAGTGGGGCTCTTGTAAGTCTTTCGGTTTCACAAATGTGGCATGTTTTCAACAAACTTTGGCGAAGCCTTCAAAACTATATCGGTCCCTTAAGATTGTCCTCAATTATTAACAAACCTTCAGCCTTGCAATAATCGTTGTCAGGATTTATTCAATTTTATTTTTTGCATCTGATAAAACAACACAAAATTAAAAAATTTTTTTTTTACAAATAATATGTATTTGCATGAATGATAAATACATGCATCACTTCATTGACGTACAAGTGATTATAAGTTTTGTACTTCAACCAAGGATAATTGAACTTTAGGCATAGTTACTTTACAATGGCTTATTCAATGTAGGCATTTGATAAAAATACATAAAACGTCCTTTTCTTTTCTCCTATTAATAATATGTTATATAACTTAATTGATGATCAACTTATTCACCGTATTAATGATATTTGTATTTACAATTCATCTTGTTTTTCTAATGATAAAATTATTTAAATAGAGGGGTGATTTTGATTGCCAATCAAAAATATCCCAAACCTTGTTTTGTTTATAAAATAATAAGAGTTACTTTGTTTACACCGCTCTTTTTAATATCTAAATATCAACATGTTTAGAAAGGGAGGCTTTATTTATTCTTACGAAAAAAATAAGTATTAGGTAATAATTAAAGGACATTTTTAAGAAAATTGTTTGGGATTGAGGGGTCATTAAAATAAGGATATATTAAAATGGCCCGCTCTGTGGTTTGACTTTGACCGCAATCTTTTATTTTATTTTTCGAGTTCTAAAACATCTCAACTCCATTACGCCCATCAAGGTATAAAATATTTTAATGCCCTTCCGTATAAAATCAAAACAGAAAAAAATTATAATTTTTTCAAATCACGAATCAAATAATTATTAAATAATTCTAACAGCAATTACAAGATTTAGTTGCTTCTTAAATTTTATAAAACTTTTAATTGTTAAAAAATGTATGTGAATTTAAAAAAAAAAAAGGGAACATGTCCTCTAGAAATATTCAATCAGGCCTTATAGTACATTGGAAATATGAATGTATTATGTTTATGTCTTGTATGCGCTTTATTGTTGTATTTCTAATGTACTTTTAGTCTTCTATTTTGTAGTAACTGTCGTGTACAACAACACAAAATTTATCTATATTACATTCTGGTTGTACTTTTATTTATATATTTACCACTACTGTAGCTACATGGCGCTGCTCCCCAACTCAAACACGAGAAATCTTTCTCTATTGAGTTGTTCACTTTTTGTTAAATAAATGTATACTTTTTTGTTATTATCTGTACTATTAAATATTTTATAAGTTTTGAAATTTACAAAAAAAAATATATATATATTATTTAAATATAAAAAAATTTGTATTTCGATCGTTTAAACGTATTCAATAAACATAACATAAAATTTTCAGATTTTTTTTTTTAAATGTACAGCCCTTAAAATTGACAAAGTCACCCCATTTTACGGTAGTATTGGGTTTATATGCATGTTATATATACATAATCTTACCCCTAATCTTGAGTCTTTACGAAGATTTAAAATGCCATATTCTTAGATATTGATGGACCGGTCAAAAATAAAAATAACCTTAAAAGTATAGGCATCTACCGGGATTCATAAGAATATAATTTGATATCGGCATGTAAATGCAATATAAATAAATCTTCCACGAAATTTGGCAGAATACTTCTATTAGGTACAATTTTCACAGACCTCCTCAACAAAGTCAACATGTAGCATTCAGAAAGCCTAGCGGACCCACTGAATTAATAATGTCCACCCTTACATATATTTTTATTTCGAAATGTGGGTTAGAAGGCCTATTTACTTCCTATGCAATAATTATACGAGAGCAGGTAGTAAAATGTGGATGCGAAAAATGTAGGTTATACTTAACGTAAAGATGTCCAAAAATAAGATATTGCAGACACGAAGCAATATAAATTTACAAGAGATCAGAAAAGAAACGAATAGATAAGGAAATAGACAGGTAAAAATATTGACTACGTTCATGGGAGATCGTTAAGCTTATTGGCTCTATTTTCATAGGTTGCGGGTATCGCCTATCATGTTTAATTCAGTTCATTTTATAATAAGAACTCTAGATACGGAATCGCCCTGGTGAACGTCCACCATTCAGTTGAAACTTGAAAACTTGAAATGGCATTAAGCGCGTTTGGGGACCAGATCTGAATAGTCAGATACTCCCATCCTTTCTCTTATACACCTCATCTCTCGTCCGATATTCATCTTAAAAAAATTTGAGCATTTTAACACCGCTCCATAATGGAACATACTATCATTGTCGTTCTGGTGGGATACCATTATTTTTCATCAAAAATTCATTTGAAATGGCTTTTTCTGTACCTGTTGTGTATCAACCTGATAATTATAGATAAATACCTACTATCAGTATCGCCCTGGTGAAAGATCATTATTCATGGTGGAAACGTTGGTTGTATTGGCTTTCAAATCACCTCATCTTCTTCTCATCTCCACTCCCTTAAGTCTTACAACTTGGAGGATGCTATAACAGCACTGGGTCCGGAGAGTTAGCATCAGTTGGGACTATTTTGCGGTATTCACATGAACAAAATATTCTCCAAATTGGAGATGCAAGAGTTTACTGGTTTCGGACCGTAGGGACTCGTATTGTCAAAACAGGCAATAATTGTTCGGTAATACCTACAAAAAGATACATCTTCATCACCTTGTTGTATTCGGGTCGGGGACCTATCTCATTGACAAGGCGCTACCAGGCGTCTCTATCCTGCGGTACTCCAGAGGCCTCCGTCCATAGCATGTCCAGCCTCTCCCCACACAGGCCTTGGAGTTGTTTCAGCGGTTTCATGTTGTTTCATGTTTGGCGTTTTTAATATATGACCTAACCAGATCGTTTTCTGTGAACAGCAGCAGGGGATCGATTTTTAGCTGATCTCGGATCGTCGAGCTTCTTTTCCCATCCCATCTTATAACTCCTTCCACTCTTGGTCACGTTCAGTTCTCAAAAATACACCTTTCGCAGGTTGTTAACTCAAGAAATACTGCGAATAATTTATCTGTAATTTCATAACTGTAATTTTTTTTTTTTGTGAAATACGTACTGACATTTTAGGTAAAACGTTCAAAATTGGTTTCAATAGTTTTCAAACCGCATCTGTTCATAGAATTCAATGATTACGTTTTGAGGATTTATGTCTTTTGAAACCTTATATACATTCCCAACTACGCGTATAGAGTTTGTAAATAAATTTTTCTTAGTATTTCTTCAGTTAGCAACCTGTAAAGTGATATTTATTTTACTGGCGCTTAAAAATCTCATTTCGGGAGCTTGGGCCATGAAACGTGTCTCGTTCATCATCCATTTTTGATAACCGTGTGTAAGCGTGCGGCGATATATTGATTTTGACGTAAAAACATCACATTAAACAAATACTATTAATAATTAAATGTGTAAATTAGCAAGACAGGATCATCAAATGTACAATTCTCGCAATTCATTTTCGCCTAAGAGTAGCAAAGAAGGCAGGCTGTCCTAAAACCCTCTGAATCGACGATATAATCAAGTTAGGTAGAAACACAAGGGCTTAACTCGGATACACTTTCAGCGCAAATATGGATCTGAGCTTCTCTATCTAAAACCACGCTTAGCATTAGATAGATATGCTGATAATAATGATGCATCTATAATGACATCTATTTCCAAGATGTGGGATACTCTAAGTAATGCCTTGGTGAAAGACCACCATTCAAAATTGAAACGGTATTCGTCGTATCATGGTTTAAGTCGTGTTTGATGACCTGATATGAAAATCGAGGTACTTTGAATTCTTTCTCTTTATCTTTCACTATTCTCCCCGCTCCCTTCAGCCGCACAGGGGACTCCAATTAGGGACGCCATATTCCTCCTGGCTACAGACAGTTTTAACTCTTTTTTTTAAATTACATACTGTACATATAAAATATATTAAAGCTTATCTCCTAAACTACGTAGCTAGGTACCTATGAATATGATTAAATATCTTACTACCATTTTATGGCTCTGGCATCACGAACATTGCTCACATATTATTTCTAATTTTTTAAACTGTGAATTCATTGTGGAATTCCTTTTTAATATGATTTTAAAAAAAAATAAGCAAACCGCTTTCACCCTATCACGGGTATCTTTAGACTGGTTTAATTAAAAGTAAATCTATGGTATATATAGCATCTATATCAGGAGTGAGTCCCATTGCTTCCTAATATTGTGATACGGTGAAGCCAGTCCTGTTATCTGTTATCGTCAAATTATTATCGACTAATGTGTCTATTTTCAGTTTCCAATTATATCACTTACTATCATAACTATGGAACTTAGAAATTTTCTTTTTATCTTTTAAAAATTAAGGCGAACCGTAACTTTATTATTTTGTTTAATATTTTATTTATTTATTTATTCTTAAATTTAATTATGAAAACAAAAACATTAGCCACCCATCTCACTAGGACAATCCTGTGTTGAGATGAGCGGCAACACAATTTAATAATAATCGGTAAATTTCAATAAGCAAACAATAATACATGAAAAATAAATTAAATATTAATAATTAAGTAGATAATAGTAAATAAATAAAAAAGATCAGATAATAATAATGAAATAAAATAAAGTAAATATAAATAAAATAAAATAATAATAAAGTAAGTAAATAATGATCAGTAAATAGTAATAAGCATTTAATAATACACATTAAATATTGATAAGTAAATACTAATAAGTTTATAAGAATAAAAATAAGTAAATACTAAGATAAGTGAATAGAATAAGATTATGTAAATAGTAATAAGTACATAATTATAAAAATAAAAATAGGTAAATCATAATATGTAAATAAGAGTAAGAATAGGTAAATATTTTTCAACTGTTTTAAGCTCAGGGATTTCTTAAATAGGTGACTACTGATCCTTCATAATATGTAGGTGCATTATTTATGTTGTAATTTTGCGGTTTTATATGGTTATTTTATTAACATTATCATCCATCCATTCGATATTATTAAGATCCAAACACATAATGAAACCTTTTCCGATACCCACGAATGTAATAAAAGGGTTTTGTAAGACGGTAAAATAAATTTTGATAGTTCTTAAAGGGAAAACTTTTCTCGTTGGTTTTATTATCAGCGAATTGATTACTAGCCCTCTACGATTATTTTATTGGGCTATTTAACCTTGAATTTACAATTATTTGTAAGCGAAAAAAATATAATCATGTGTTTTCACTTCAGTTTTAGATACATTATTATGATGTTGCAATCTATTGAATGGATTTTTGTTAAATGTGAATACTGTACAAGAGTCTTAACTAATCCTTGTGAGCCAGTAAGACTATGGCATCTCCAATCGGGGTATATTTTAATGCCGAATAGAGTGAGAAGGGAAAGGAGATGGGAAGATGGAAAGCCATTACATGCATCGTTTCGATTCTGAACGGTGGTCTTTTCACTAGGGGGATACTGAGAGTATCTAATAATAATTGTAATAATAATAAATGGTCACTTTTCGATAGCACCGTTAAGTGAGTAACATTAACTCAAGAAAGATTTACATTTTGTTAAATTTTGTAGCCCCTTTTAAAAATATATATATTTAAGATTTTTTTGAGATTTTAAAATTGCCTTCTGACCTTATAAAATGTGGAAAATTATTCCAAGAATGTAGCTCTGTCCCCAAATTTTGCAGTATTCCTACGAGAGGGTTCAACCATCTGTTCGACGCATCAGGTTTGGCCGACTAATCTGTTAATTAATTTATTATCATCACTGTTGTAATCTACCACTTAAGATTGCAAAGTAATAATATGAGGAAGAATTTTGTCTCTGAATTGGTAGTATTGATTTCTCTTTTCTGAACAGTTTTCAAGATAGAAATAATATGTTTTTCAAAAATTCACTTACTTGGCAATATTCGATTATCTCATTGAATATCTACAATTTTGGTAGTATACCAAAATTCGTCATGGCATAGAAGATCTTCGAGATCTAGTTTTTCTTTAATTTTTTCCTCATTGCTGAGGATCGTGATCCCTACTCCAATTGCCTTGATTCCGGGTTCCTCCACTCATGGTCCGGTACGGCATCGAGAGCCATTGACACCGAATTTCTGGATGCCTGTGACACTCGATCAGTCCTACGCATCGGTGATCTTCCAATGCTTCTCCTGTTTCCAATTTGTCAGTGATCATCAGCTGCTTAAGATCTAGTATACAATGAAAAATTAACATTTCCATATGCTTACGAGAACGTGTTTCGATTTTCGACTTATATGCTAGAATGATGAAGTACGTTTTTTTTACATATGCTCATAAGTCAATCGAATGGATAAAATGTCATTGCAAAGGTTTAAAATTCTAATTTCTAAAATCAAAATACTGACTAATATTTAATTTTGTGGGGGGCGCTGCGATCGTTTAAAGGGATTTTAATTACAACGTTAAGAGGAACGGCTGCGCTGCCTGTTTCATAAATAACTTAATTTTAGGATTTTGGTAGTAATGAAAATATTTTGTTCCACTTTAATAAATGTCTACATTTTATTGCCAAGCCATTTTATTGGCAAATAAAAAGAAAATACACAGCGAAATATGAAGATTATTGAACCACTAGTGTTGTGTGTGAATTTAGTTTCCCGGTGGAAAAATATGAATGTCTAACATTGTAATATTTCTCACCATATCAACAATTGTCGATACTTATGATTTATGATCGATCATCTGTAATGCTTAGGTACTGACTTTAGTAAAAACATCCTATTTTGTATAAGTGATAAAATCACCAAAAACTACTCCCGACGCAAAGTTTTTCGATGTGAAAACTAGTATTTTTGCCTTTGATTTTAGTTTTCATTACGGCCGACGACAGAGCGTACAGCACCGGCAGCGTCCTGTAACTCAATAGAGAATATGGAGAGGATAGCTCGCTCTTGGGAGAGGACCGGGTCACTGATTGGGTTATGTAACCGTATAGTAAAGTTAGACGGTGGCCAAATATAAAATTCAATAGATAAATCCATACATTTCCTCATCTCATTCGCGGGAGCGGAACAGAGTGCCTAATCAAATTGTCTATACGATTTTTCATCGAGACTCAATAATAGAGATTTCGGGAATATACGGAGATGTGGTTTTAGTTGTGTAGTGTTTTTTGTGAGAAAAACACGAAACTGAATTCTTTCCTTCTTTCGTCCATCTTTTTTTATTTAACGAAAAAGCACTTACACTAATTCTAAAATAAATTTTTAAAAACTCCCCGAAATCTCTTAAAAGTATTCGTCAGTATAAATTCAGCGGAATACTGTTAGATATAATAATTTTCACCTAATAATTTTACACAAAATGAGCTGCTATTATTAAATATTTATAACGATATTTATTTTAAATCATCTATTTAATTAAGAACCAATATTATTGTTTCAAATATAATAGTTAACATATAAAATACATGTTTTCCCAATTTATATTTTAAGTACTAATCTTCCTTACCAAACTTTTTTCATGTACCAAAGATAGAAGAGATTTTTTTTTTTAATTATATTTAAACTCGGTTTATATATTTTTATTAAATCTCAAATCAGGCCAAAACCTAAATGGTGCTAATTGTGTACATCGACATTGATTCCATATTCCAAAGCAACTTTTACAATCGTCGAAAAATATCTAAACAATATAAAGTTATCGACAAAGCTGATCAATGTTAAGTGCACCAATGTCGTAGCTCTTAATGACGATTCAAGCTTACAGAAGAATTATTGTCTGGAAAGCACTTACCAGCAAATTGGCGCTGTCTTTTACGGACTGGACACTAAAATGGTCTGGCACTTTTATGGCCAAAACAGGAGCTCGGCAGCTGTGAGGAACACACAGCAATTTGTATATAGGGACAACCAACTGACCACGCTCACCTGTTCGCTCACCTACATTTACTCCCTCTCCACTTTCAAGCTGGGGTTAATTTTTTATTCTCTGGGAGATTTGGAATTGCGGACGCGGCTTTAGTTTATACCTGGTTTATACTCAGTTCATTCCTACCCCATAAAACATCCCGGATCCGGGAAACAATCTCCCGTGTTTTATTCCTTACCTTTTTATTGCAAGGATTCAAGATTGAATCGGGAATTCTTCGATTACAAGCATCCGCCTCTCAAAGAACTGATCAACAGAGTGCGCATAATATATAGATCACGCCTACGGGAAAAATAAAAAATAAAACATTTTTCAAATATTAACTGTTAATATTTCTACGAACGCATATGAATTCAGTCTCCAAAGCTTCTGTTGCCATATGCGCAACGTGAAGCGGGTTAAGTAAGGTTCATTTAATATGCTACTCAATCATATTAATAGGTTACAGACTTAAGAGCGATTGATAATTTATCAATTTACCACTACACATCAAAAGGTTGGTGGAAAACATATAAAATAGAATGATTGAAGCCACTTACTAATGTTGATTAAAACTGCCACGCCAAATATCCAAACGCTGAAATGCTCCATGGTGGATTCATGAATGTTCCAATTCCTTTAATAGTTCAGCGCCCACTTTATATTATATTATAAAATTAATAATTAGAAGCATTGTCCAAAACAGTTTTAGAAGCACCCCACAGCGATTAAGCTATACTGTCCATTAGTCTGTGGGAAAAAAAATGTTACGTTGGTTAAAAAAACACGCAATTTTATTTTATCGGATTCGAATTTTGTTTCAAGGGCTAATCCATCACATCATCACATGTGTGTGAACAGCCACTTGAAATATCTTCAATGTCCATCGGGAGCTATCGCCGGCAGTGGTTCCGCCGAGTGGAGTGACACACCGTGTCCTGTGTCCATCCCGATTCAGACTTAATCATTTTTAATTATACGATAATTAATGTCGTAGGAGGAATAGACCGTGACGTCAATGTTTAATTTGTAATCTCATCAACCAATTTATACAAGGTTTAGCAGATGAATGGAAACTGTTATCTCATGTACATAGTTTGTATTAGCTATTTATTATTATTGTTTAATAAGCATCATCTCTCGGTGGTAGCAGACGTATTATTTCCATTTACTGTACCGTACATGGATGATAAACAAGTCGAGAGAGGAAATTCCAAACATGTTTTCGTATGATAATTTGGGCGTGTTGATATGTTGACATAGCATTCTGAATAGATTTTATAATTGTGTAAGCCACAATTAGTGTCTACGGAGACATTTAAAGATCCTGAGATTCCGTCTAACTAACCACGTAAGAGCTTAACTCTTAAAATAAATGTAAAGTGAGTATTATTTGACTCGTGTTGGAATGTTTATATTTCTTTGTGTAAAATACTCCTTAACTTGTCTGACATTTCGAGTATGGAAAAAACGGGGAGAAAAACATCGAAGTTTTTCAAAGTGTGGGAAAAGTTTTCCAACGAACATGAAGACTATTTTTTTCCGTTGATTTAAGTCATTTTTTTTAAAATCTGTGCTAAAATTTAGAGATTACGCACAAAAAATCTAAAAACGCCGCTTTAAAAAAAACTTACCTGCAATTGTATTTATCTATTTTTTACGAAGCTGAAGTTCGAGGAAAATAATTTGATTCATAAGTTTAAAAAATAAATCAAATAGAAAAAAAAAGTTCTGCTAACATCAATAAAAGAATATTCGATTGAGGTATAACATTATTATCCCCGTAAGAATGTTTTGCGTTAAAAATATTTCGAATTTTTACGTGAATATTGTATCAAATAACCCTCATCAAAACGTAGGTGATATAAATCGGGTTGTAAAAGCTTTTATCCCTCTTACTCCTTTACATTTTCTCGCCAGGCAGCCGAGATAGATCTTTATTAGTAGTTAAGTAGGTAGGTGACGAAAGGAGAAAAGAACGAATAAAGATAAAGAGAAAAGTGTGCTTGTTTCTTGTCAAAGAAAGTTTTCGAGGAAACATTTAAGTGCCGTGTAACGTTGTCATATTATTTATCAATCAACTCAATGTTTAACTTTAAAGAATATAATATCCTTAGGAGAATAAATTTTAATGATAAACTAATTTCGTTCAATAGTATTATGGTTCTTAAATAGCCGAGAAATTTTGTTTCTCCATTAGTTAAAAAATGATGTATGAGCATAATGTTATTATTAATTCAAAAAATTTGAAAAATTATATTTATCTCTCATCCGAAAAATACTCGTAATGTTTTATAAAGCTTATATTATTATATTAATGAACTTTACGAAAACATTACTAATATTAGAACTGATTATTTAACAACTCCTTGTCACAAAATTTCCTTCGAAAATTAGAAACCAAATTTGGAAAATCCTTTCTCTCGCCGTTCATCAAAACCACCTGAAAGTTGTGTAGATTGCGGACAGCATCTAGCATTTGTGTCCTTCCTATTTAATGACTGAAACTATCATCATTTGTAATCTTGTCTTTATCCAATCTAGTACAAAACTTCCACCAATAGAATTCTTCTGTCATTCAATAGGATAAGTGTTCCTTTATAAACTATGGACGGAGATGAATCAACAACAGAGATGAGGGCAAAGTGACTTTGTAGCTGAACCGAACGACCTGCTTAAGTGTTAAATGGATGATTAGCAAATTCAGTGCACTTGATTTTCAACTGCACTTCTGACGTCGCACTGAATTGAATAAGTAGGGACCCGAGTGCATCATTATTTTAAGGAGTAAGTAGGGACGTACATAGATACGTTGAGATGTTAATAAAATATTTTTACACTTTAAAAAAAATATGCGAATTAAAAACGTCGAAAGCCGTTAAGATTTCAAAAAAATTTTAATGTCGCAGGTCACGCTAAACTGCCGAAAACAACTCGAAACTGGTAATTACTGTTATTCGGGCTGTTTTATACCGTCGGCCTGTACTTTAACAAAAGTTCGGTAGAAAGTTTCCCCAACTAAACACGTTGTCATCCGCAAACTTTAGCATGCAGCGTGATAAGCCGGCTCTATTTATCACATTGCACAGTTAGTTCGGTGGCGGATTTGCTTGCGCGCGCCGTCTGTCAAACGCTGTAACGGTGGGAGATTGCCTATGACACGGGTCCACCAAACTCTCCCGCACCGTGTTCGCCATCGGACTGACGGCGTTATCCTTCCCGAGCCGAATTAACCCCCACCCCGACCAGCCAACCGACGTGTACCGCTTCCAGACCAGACCGCAAAAGCATATTTTCTCCCTCCGACATATCAAAAATTCGATACACCTTCGCCGCCGCCGTCTTTCTTGCGCCTGCATCTCCACCGCGATGCAGTTGCTCTTATCACTAGAGTATTCTAAGACAAAAAGATACGTAACAAATCGTCAGGTTTAATCCCGGAGATTAAAAGCGATGGGGTGAAGACGTCTTATTTTAGATTAGTCCATACTAATACTTCCGAAAGAAAGGCGAAATGGGGTCGTGAGAGCAGTGCAACGCGTTATATGCATGAGCCAGGAGGGGAGAAATGAGGGGGTGCAGAAAGTAAAATATAACCCCGTTAGGGGACATTTTTTATATAAATTTTCTTATTTTCTTGATAGCGTGCGAGCTATTAATTTATCTAACGCGTTATTTTGTCAATACGTTTTCATGTTCATTTGTTATCGTTGTCTTTTCATGCGGATTTTTGATTTTCAAATTAAAATTTTAACTAAACTTGAACGAACATAAACAAAACTTACTGGAACGCTGAGAACGTTTTCAGTAACTAGTTTTACGATTGTGAAAAGGTATAAAGAAATATGTAACTTCTTCAAATCGCTTTGTGGCATCATTTTCAAACTAAATGATTAAGAGATCTGTTGTGTAAACCACTATTTAATAAATACATATCTATTTGTAACGATTGTAACTTTTAGTATATTAGAAATCCTTCTAGAAATTTAATTATTACAGTCAAGGAACACCTAAAGTGTGTAAGTAATTACTATTATTCTGATTTTGCAAACAACATTTTTTTTGACATAGATAAAGGCTTAAAAAGTTTACATACAAATACAGCTGGTCTACAATTAAATAAATTGGAAATTAGAAAAACTGTTGATAGTCAATTAAATATTATGAATTACCAAATATTTATTTAGACCCCTTAAATTTATTTTCACAATAATACCTGTATTTAGAAAAGTGGTTTTTATTTCGATGCCTTGGTGGTTTGATTATTTTATTTAAATTTCTACTTTTTTTAATATAAACATAATGATTAGTGTCTTACAATATTTTTTTTCATTTCGAATGATTATTTTTACAATAATACTCTATTATTTACCTTTCATCATCACTTATTGTTAATTTTTATCATTTTTCGGCTGAGGTTGTATCCGAATGAAGGAATCATTAATTTCAAAACATGTTAATATTTATTTATTAAATAGTGTTTTACACAAAATATCTCTTAGTCATTTGACATATATACCTAACAGCTTTCTCAAAATTTCCTGTTGTTTTCTTTTTTTAATTTTGTGTACAAACTTGAAATGCTTTCGAGTACCCAAATAACAAAATGTGCTCTGTTCATTAATGGTTATTTATAAATAAAACCAATTAAAGGTTAGGTGATTTTTCACAAAAACGGCGCTTAACAAATCATCCAATTATTATTATTATTATTAAAAATACAATTAAGGTATAACAAATATGCGCACGTTTTTACAATGTATCGATTTATTCTTAACTGTTTTTGCTAAAAATTTAAAAAATGTGTATTATTATAATATTATATTTATTTTTTACATTAATAAAAATAAACTTAACGTCAGAGTTTTGAAGCACAGACTTCTTTAATGGCGTTCCTAAATCCAACACAATAGATCTCTTTTATTGGCGAATTAATTCATTTTAGTCCGCAAGCCGGGCTGAAGAAAAATCACGTTCGCGGCCCTTATTTCCACAACTTAATTACAGTTAAATTATCCGCAGATAAAATTGAGCAACAGACGGAACAGTTCACCCACAAATACAATTACTCCTCTCGCCAACAGCACCGGATTCCCACTCCCATTAGCTTTTTTGTGGGTTTCATTAGCTAATGATCGTCGCTTTCATCAGATTTGACAAAACAGCCCAACGCTGATTTGATGATAGCGCATGCCGTCAGTTTATAAGCCATGGTGAAAATTAGCAAATACCATTTATGACAATACCTCCAGATCTTTTGGTGGAAATATGCTACACTAGCGCCCTCTGGCGGCCCGAGTTGTACGAATTTACTTTTTCATGTATTTTAATAGATTTTCTTTGAAATATATTCTTAATAAATTATAGAAATCGAAAAATTAAAAAAAAATAATTATTAGGTGACCTACGTATGATTTTTATCCTTTGTTCATGTATGTATATATATATATATATATTAATAATAGGTTAATAAAATTGTATTAACATTTAAGGCCTTGCTGGTCGCGTACTGTCCTAATTGCTTACAACTGAATGAAATCCAATACGTAAAACTGTTGATATTAAAATTAGTATGAAAAACATTGAAACGGCCGTGTTGTACTGAGGTGAGCCCATAGACATACCACTCTGGTTAGCCACAGATTACATATTCTAAAGAAGAAAGTTTGTTTGGGTAAAATATTTTCAAAATGGAAAACACAAGTAGGTACCTACTTAGAACTTTATGATTTATTATTTGAAAAAATAATTGTTTGGAATTAAATAAATTTTTCAAATGAATGTTTCTTTGTTAATTTGTTTAGGCATAGTAATAGTCGCAACAAGGCATTAATTTCGCTGTCAAATCAATTATGGCACCCAAACGACAAGTAAGAATTCACAACTCCGTAATATTATTCTAAAAAAAAAAAATCTCGAGCAAGGTCGGGTACACGTCAGCCAGTTTTTTTTTTAAATATAAAACATTGTTCAATGTGAGGTGAAGTCGGGTTGCAAATCTGGTACCTAATTTAAATAATACAAAGTTATTTATTTGAATCGAGGTTAGTATCAGGTCAGTCGTAAAAAATGTTTATAAAACTATTCAAAAATTTTGGAATACCCAAAGCTTGCTATTTTTTTGATATGCCTAAAGAGAATTTATTTATTTTTTAAAATAAACATGCTTTTTACTGATCTAACAAATCCGTGATTTAAAATAGTACAATCGTTTCACATTCACCTAACTTCTGGCATAGCGACGGCAAGGCCGACTGAGTTGCGAGTAATATCGTCCGTTTCCCCATACGGGAAGGAGCCACCAGCAGCCACCTAGTACCTCCTAACAGGTCGGGGAGGCTGGATGATTAATTGAAGCGCATTGATCGAAAAATCTTTCCCGAATAAAAATAAATCTCTCTTTTGTCATGTTTATTTTTCAATTACAAAAAAAAACACGGTTGGAAAGCGCGATATATCTTGGAACTGGAGTTAGCTACGTATAATTGGCTATTATTTCTTGTTTAAAGAAAACTTTTTTATTTCACTCGGAACGACGCCGACGGTACGTTTCTGATTTTTTAACTAATGAAACAGTTTCTATGTAAATATTATAATATCTCGAATACACCCAACCTTTTACAAAAACTCAGTTTCTCAGTTCACATTTTACATTTTTATTAAGTGATAAGAAGAATATTTGTTTTAAATGTCCTAACTCTAATTGGAAACTTATTTATTGGAAATCTGTGGTGTAATATGAAGACATTTTTTTTTCTCATATAGAAGAGATTTAAAAAAAAATTTAAGAAATTAATTTTGTCTTTTAAAACCGCATGACTTTTTTAAACTTTTTATTAAAAATTATGCAAATATTATTGCAAAATGAATGATGAAGATATTGACTAAAAGAAATAAAGTCTCATTAGCTCAGCGGTTAGCCAGTCTAGCATTGCCAGTCTCAGTAAGACAGGGGTTCTGGGTTTGATTCCCAGATTCGATTGTTATTTTTTTCGGTGTCTTTTGTTTTTCAAATTTCGTATAAGATTTGTTAATATTATCTTTCATAATCAAAATTTATGACTTTTCCTGTCGTTTTTCGGCGTTTTCCTTTACACTAAAGAACTTTAAGAAATACTGATTCAATGTTTAGTAAGTCATTTTTTTCCTTTTCATATAACAAGTTAGGGCAGGAAGCCTGAGGTTAATCATTTAATTTTAACAGTTGGTAGGTATTGAGTTAGGTATTGGTTAGTGGTAAATAATGTTTAATAATCGTTTATTGTACAACATTAAGAATCATTTATCTTCGAGGAGCGAGCAGATAAAACTGTAATCAGCGTTCGTAAGCAGGTACGTAAAATTGACAATTTATTGTGTTAAATTTTTTGTAATAAAAGACCCAAGAGCAGGTACATAAATCACAACTCACACATTCAACTTTCTGAAATAGGTCAATTCAATTGTCGGACACGATAAAATGAACAATAATGTTGAAAATCATTCATTCCGGGTGAGGTGGTACTTTTTTAAAATATTTTTTTGTTGTTGTTTGTTTAACGAACACGGTTTCCGTATTATTAATAATATACATTTTTAATCGCTCAATAGGCAACTTACCCTTTTAACATGATTAGTATGGTTAAGATGCGATTTAATTTATTTTTTGTTTAGGGTTTACCTAGAAAAAACATGCAGCGATTATTGGATCTCAATAACCGTAAGTATTTAATATCATCAAATGCTCCGGTGAAATTAATGAATTACTTGAAATAATCGTGCAATTAAAGATGATTTATCGCTGTCTTAGATTTACCTGTATTTCTGCCTACACCCTGAATAATAATAATAAGAGTAAATTTCTATAGCGCAGTTTTGTGAAGGTTCACCTCAAGTGCGCTTTACACTAACTAACCTAACCTAATATAATTGTAAAATAACAGATATACTGCATAGTATATCTGTTACTATAATATATATATATATATATCTAAATTAAACTATTACATAACATATTCATGAGCAGCATATTCACTTACATGCAAAATTTAGAATACTATATAACAATTTAGAATAAACTAGGGATATAAAAAATCATATGAAAAATACAAATATCAAAAGAGCAAGAAAATCTACACAAGATAACCTAACCTTAGATAATTAGTAAATAAAATATATATTACATGTATGCAAATTAAAAACACAATTTAAAATTTTCAAGAGTATCAGACTCACATAATGAACATTTTAGATATTATAATATAACAATTTTGAAACTAAGGATGTAAATAATCAAATATTAAGTAGGTACAAATAACAACAGAGCGAGATAATATAATATGACATTATATACATGGTTTTTCACTGTATACTAAGGGAATTTAATAACAGGGAGGAGAAAACTAAATAAGCTATGGAGGATCAAAAGAAAAAAATGTCCTGAAATTCTGTTTCTACGTACATGAATTAACGTTTTATATTGGATAGAATTTTTTGAATAATTTTGGTTTTAAGACGCTCTGTTTGAACTCTGCTAAGTTCTGGATGTTAGAAATATTTGGGGGAAGCTTATTCCAAATATCCTTGTGAATTGCTTTCGGTATTTTTCAGAATACGAATACCAAATAAAATGAATGTTGTTTTTAACTGTGCGCAATTGCACACATACTCCAAGGTATAAATATATGTATATATATGTATAAACATATATATATTTATGTATAAATATATATTTATATTTATGTAGCACTATTTAGCTGCCTATGTTTATGTACAGTAAATAATACATTGTTTATCATTGACAGTGAGGCATGGAACTGGCAGAGAAAGGATGAAGGTAGACTGAATGCCGTAGAAATGAGATCTCTGAGACAACAATTCATGATCTGGTAAAACAATTCATGATCGTGTGAAAAAAATTGAGATTCGTAAAGAATGCAAGACTGATGTAAGCGTAATGAGCAATGATAAGAAAGAGACGCTTAGATGGTTCGGGCATGTGGAGTGAATGAACGAAGAAAGGAGTATAAAGAGAATGTATCATGCGAATGTGAATGAAAGAAGAAGCCGAGGACATCCGAGGAAGACATGGCACGATCAAGTGAATCAAATACTTGAGACGGGCCATGTCAGAAGTCGGAATAACAGAAGAGAATTATGAGACGTTATATGAATGCATGTTGATTGGCGGTTCGCCCTCTCTGCGTACCCCTGCGGGGAAACGGCGTAATTATTGGTTAGTTTATCATCGAAGTGCTAATCTATTTTTTGACCTATACATTAGATAATTTTCTCATAATTAAACACTTATCAGGAGTCTACTTAAAGGGTTATATATACGTTCATTATACATGGTGTTAAATGGACGTATCTGGCAAACTTTATCCAGCGATTCCTTACCTTATTTGGAGTAAAAAATACAAATTAAATTTTGGTCTCCGGTGATATTTTTTGTTTTTTTATGTAATTCAATTTTTTTACACTCAACCTGATAATCACCAAACTCCCCGCTTCAACCCCAACTATCCAAACATCACCATTTTCTCCAGAAAAACTTTGATATAATTCAAATTAGCATTAATAACGCCATGGCGTTTTTACGGCAAATCGTCTGTTCAATGCTTAATGGTTTAAATATTATTGAATTCGCACGGCGGTACTTTACCAATGTGTGTTTGGTCCTCTATTTCACCGTAAAATGTTTCCCGTAAATATTGGTTCAGCCCTGATCAATTTGGTTTCTGCGTATTGGCTTGCAGAGTATGATAAATATTTGAGTGCCGCTACCAACACGAAACGGCTTCAGACCAACTGTTGTTTTTGAACATGCATTACTTGGGATTGCATTTTCCGACATTAAAATGCCATATTCGATATTCCTATTGCCCTTTGTTTCAATGTGATCACCTACTCATAAATAAAGCTGCTTTGTGAGTAAAAATCAATTCATATTATTATTATTATTAAGCTATTTATTTAACATACGAATACAACCGGTTTATAATTAGATAAATTTTGTAATAGAAATTATAAAAAGTGTTAATAGTCAATTATATATCTTTAACAATGAAAATTTAAAAAAGGCAGCAATGCCTTAAATTTATTTTCGCATCAATACATTTATTTAGAAGATTATCAACAAAAAAATTATAAAAATAACCACCCCTTTTTCATGTCTTGTTAATTTCTTGATTTTTTTTTAAATGAAAATAATTTTTTTTTGAAATTTCTAATATAAATTTATTATTTAATATTTTATAAAAAAAAAATCCATTATTATTCTTTTATAATTAATTACTTACATACTTTCATCACTTATTGTTAACTTTTCTATTTGTTCGTTACTTGTCTATTCTTACGTTATTGTTTTCCTATGTTTATTATTTGTCTATTCCTAACTAACTAACTAACTAACCATCACGCCGTTTCCCCGCAGGGGTAGGCAGAGAGGATGGACCGCCAAACAACTCGATCTTGGCATACACTTCTTGCTTCATTCACATTCATACAACGCCTCATACATTCTCTTCTGTTATTCCGACTTCTGACATGGCCCGACTCGAGTATTTGATTCACTTGATCGTGCCATGTCTTCCTCGGGCGTCCCCGGCCTCTTCTTCCATTCACATTCGCGTCATATATTCTCCTTACACTCCTTTCTTCGTTCATTCGCTCTACATGCCCAAACCATCTAAGCGTCCCTTTCTTAATCTTGCTCACTACGCTTACATCAGCCTTGCATTCTTTACGAATCTCAACATTTTTCACTCGATCATACATGGTTTTACCACACATTCGTCTCAGAGATCTCATTTCTACAGCATTCAGTCTACTTTCATCCTTCCTCTGCCAGTTCATGCCTCACTGCCATGCATCAGGTTGGTATCAGCACTCCATTGTGGACTGCTAGCTTCGCTTCCTTGGACAACTTTTTGTTTGCGCCAACCGCGTTCAGTCCTCCGTTAATGGAGTTTCCTGCATTCACCCTTCTTTCAATATCCCTATCAGTCTTTCCATCTCTCGTAAACATACTTCCCAAATACACAAACTCATCAACCTGCTCCAAGTATTCATCATTCACAACTATATTGCATGCTGTTTTCGTACTCTCTCTTTCAAACACCATGACTTTGGACTTATTTACATTCATCATTAGCTCATTCTTCATACATACTTCGTTCATCCTAGATACGAGGGACTGTAGATCTTCCATACTGTTAGCAATCAGCACCGCATCATCAGCATACAACAGACAACATACTTGCAGACTACTCATTTTCGCGCCCAGGCCCACCTCTTTCAATTCTTGCATACAATTATCCATGTATAGATTGAATAACCACGGTGACATTACGCAGCCTTGCTTAACACCTTTTGTGATGTCAAACCACCCCGTAAAATCACCGTTTGCCTAACACATGCAACGCTTCCCTCGTACAGCGATGCGATTGCCTGTATAAGATTTGTATTCACACCATACTTAGACAACACCTTCCATAACTTTTTTCTGTCAACTCTGTCGTATGCTTTTTGTAGATCTACAAAAGCACAGAAAAGTTTCTGTTTTTTTGCCAGAAACTTCTCTGTGAGCATACGCAACGAAAAAATCTGATCCATGCACCCCCTTCCACTCATAAATGCGCCTTGCACATCCCATATTTTATCCTTTGTTTTCATTTGTACCCTTTCAATCAATATCCTACCATACAGCTTACCAACTGAACTTAGCAGGCTAATAGCCCTGTGATTTCCACATTCCATGCGTGACCCTTTACCTTTGTAGAGGCATGATCACAGCCCTTCTCCAATCTAATGGGGTGTAACCCTCCTCTAGACACTGGTTAAAAAGTTTGCATAACCATGTGAGAATTATACGGCTATTTCCTTTAAAGTATTCAGCAGCAATATTATCGAAACCAACAGCCTTACCATTCTTCATACATCTAATTGATCTTTTAATTTCATCCATGCTAATTTTGGGAACATTCACTCCATCGTCATTCATACCTGACTCGCCACTGGAATCTCTATCACTCGGATTGCTTTCGAAGACCTCTTCAAAGTATTTCATCCATCTCTCTTTTATTTCTTTCTCATTCGTCAACATTTTTCCATCTTTCGATTTTATCACTTTCACACATACACTTTCTGGACCATTCCGTGACCTTTTGACCTCCTTCCAAAATAGTTTAATATTTTCTTGGAAGTGGTTTGTCATTTTGATCCCCTCTTCCTCTTCCAGGCGTTTCTTTCGTTCTTTCACTCCATCACGTACTCTTTTCTTGCATCCCTTGTAAACTTCTTTCGCTCTATCCCTCTCTTCGCTAGAAGCACTGCCAGCCGCTATCAGAAATAACCACGCTTTCTTCTTCTCTGAGACCAGTGCTTTAATCTCATCATCCCACCATGCATCACCTTTCTTTCTACCTTGCGTACTTATTCCACATACCTCTCTAGCAGATTCACAGAGGCTCACTTTTATGTGGTCCCATGTTTCGTCTATGCTTAGACCGTCCATTACCTTATCATTCAGAAAATTGTCTATTCCTGTCATTATTTATCGGTATACTGTGTATCCTGATGAGGGAAGCTTTGCTTCGGACACATGTTGATATTTAAATATTAAATAGTGGTTTATAAAAAAAAAAATCTATTTATTCGATTTGCAAATTTGACGTAAAATCTAAATGTTGCAGTTATTAGCAAATTATGACATCATGTCATCATTATTTTTTTGCAATCAGTTAATCGGATGTTTTAAACAATTCAGAGCCATATTGTACAATCGTTTCAACTATCCGTTAATTAAATACATAATCATATTTAATAATAACAAAAATAATGTAAGTTTGGAAAATATGTGACGTGGGGTTTTGGTGGACACGATAACTTGGAAAGATGTAGGTTGTACCTAAAATCTTATTTTCTTTACCATAGTAATAATGTTTCATTTTTTATTGACGGACCATTTTGTCAAATTATACAAAATGCATAACACGAAATGAAATTAACAAGAGCTACAGAAAAAGAACAGCACATGCATATTATACTAATGAAGCAGTGACAAAAATAGTACAAAAATAAAACATTTCAGAGAACATTCAAACAAAAGCCTGAACAAGGTTTTGCTAGAGTACATGATTTTAGACATTCTAAATGATAATATTCCAGTTTTTATTTAGTAAAGCCTGACAAAAATCGTTTAGACTGCTACCAAAAATGTCAAGGTCCTGACATGAGTTAACATGTAGTACAGTATTCTTTACAGTGAAGAATGGTACTCATAATTAGAAGAGTGTTGATTGAGGAAAAGCAATTCATTGTTTCTGAGTCTACGGCAAGGAATGTTGCACTGGATGAATTGCAACAAAGAAGGTGAGTCAATAATACAATGAATTATTTTGAAAATGCTAATGAGTTTAAAGTCTCTCCCACGCTTTTCTAATGAAGAAATGTTAATGGTTCGTTTAATTTTATAAAAATTATAATGCTTTATTCCAGAAGGAATATATATATATATATAAATAGGTAAATACATACTACCTATATACAATGTGTTGAAATATTTCATTTTTGGAATGTTATTATTACTGTTTCAATTGTTAATAATATTTTAAGTTTTTACTGTATTTTTTGCATTAATATGATATGAAATAATATGATTCAAACTACTTACCAAAAATACCATCTATCTTGTGTACCATGTGATTAATGTTATAATAATAATAATAAATGTTTATTCCGGTATGTGGGGAGGTTGGTGCAGTCCCAAACATTCCTTACAAAATTTACATGCAATAGTTATAAAAAATATTCACAATATGTACAAAAGTTTAAAAAAATAAAATAACAATAAGATGGTATGTGAATAGATAGATACATCACACGTTAAATAAAAATTAAAATAAAAAACTTAAAATAAGTACACGAAAATAAAACCTTTGAGGTGCTGCGGCATTTAAATTGTGCGAATATCTTTCTCCAGTATTCGTCGATGCTGGAGGCTGGACTGTTATAATAAAGTTTTTATTATTTCTCTTTTTTTTTTAGATTATATTTCACTTTTCATTTGTATCATTTCTTAACTATCTATGCGACCCTTTGTGTTACTAATACTTATAAGATCGCACGTGTTTTTGACACTTTATTTAAAATATTTTGTTATTTTTTCGTTTCTGTCTTTGTTTTTCGTGACAGCGAGAATTCAAATGAAATTCGCCTATTCAATCTGCTTCCAATATCACTGTAAAACAATCAAGTGTTAGCTGATCATAATCAAAACAGTATTAAAACATAACTATTTTACTGGACAACCAAATCGCTTCTACCATTACCATCATCATATCACCGAAAGAGGTCAACCAAGAAGGACGACTTACAACCGGACTCCTGACCTCCAGGTAGCAGAAAGTGAACCGTTCACCAAGAAGAGCAGTTATTGGGATATATCAATAAGTAAAAAAGACAATAATTAACTAGAGACAATTCCAATGAGTTAAAAATAATATGAAGATATAAATCCGCTTTCTTTAGATTTATATTTATTGCAATAGGTATACTTGAACGGTGTTCCGTTTATTGAGAAAGGTGCACCAAGTTGCATGGCTTAATAGTAATGTTTCAGTTTTAAATCACATTATCCAAGTTGTGATTTAAAACTGAGACATTTTATCATTTTGCTTTTAATTATTAATTAAAGCCATTGAAAATATAATCCCTAGAAGTGTGATCAATACCGACTTGAAGAAAACTGATGTCGCCAATTTACGCAAGAGAGTTCGACTCCTAGGACCCAAACAGTTCGACGAAATTGAGTATCGATTTCATCAGAAGAAAGGAAAAATTGAATTTGAACTTTAGGCATTTAGGCAACATTAGGCACACAAAAACGCCCACAATAAACTTTTATCAGTTCAACTCTTGAGTGCAACTCTTGAGTGTAAGATGAGAACTTAATATATGAATTTTACCAGTAATCAGAATAAATTTCACCTCGATTATAGAATTCCTAAAAAGAAATGTGTTTTTAAAAAAAACTTATAAACCTAATATATTGAAGTTTTTTTCTGTTTCCTCTTTCCAAAAAACCGTTTTTGATATTGCTGTGTTATAAATTAGGTTTACCCAAATAATACAATTTACCGAAAAAGCATTACCGGCTTTATACACGACATCCAAAAATACAAAACGAAAAATGTCGAATTTATTGACACAGATTTTCATTGATATGGCTTATATTGAACTGTTGTCCCCAATTCATTACGTACCGGGGCAGAACACAATATGCCAAAATAAATGAGCGTCGCCTTGACAAAAATAAAAAGAATTTTTAAACCCGAACAAAGCTTCGTAGTCTCCGTACTCTGTACTCAGTACTCTTTATCCACCGTTCAATATTTCGATACAAAGTACTAAAAAACCTATTGAAAACGGAGCCCGTTCCGCCATTGTTTGTCCATTAAAGAGGATGAAGCTTGCTGCCATTCTGTTTTAATCAAGAAGCAAGAATAAACCCGGTTATCCGTGCCCCATCTACTGTAAAGTGGATCGAAGCAGCCGCGCAAACTGCGAGTTACTGCATTGAACAGGAACATTGAACGGCGAACGGAGCGCGGTAACAGAACAGCTACTGCCGCTGTCTGTAGCAGCTACTCCTGGTGCTCCAACCTTTTATACTCGTACTCTCTCTCTACACACGCCGGACCTCGGCTAAACGATCGCGCTAACAAGATTCCAGCAACTTATGCAAAACACTTCGTTGAACCGAGATTAAAATCTACTGATTGTTGTGTAACATTTTTTAACCATGCAGTTTGTGTAATCAATTTTGTACATTTTAATTTGGGAGGCAGGTATAGGTACCGTCACCCTGGGAACCATGTATTGGATGTTAGCTGCGTTCAGTGACTTGGCAGGGGTGTCCTAGTTCACGGGGAGAGGTTTGTCCAGCTCTTGATAGCGGATGCGTCTCCCCACCAGCCGAAGCGTTTTAGACCGGTACAGGAGAGTCCGGTTGAGAAAGCCCCCTTGACCTCTCTCGACACATCGCCTTGCGCCGCATTGAGAGGGATGGATAAATGTGTCCGTCACTCCTGTATACACTAACCCTCAGATCGTTTTCTTAAAATTCTTCCACACAGCATCCCCAAAATGAGAGAGGAAAATTATTTTCATTAAAAAAAATCAAGGCAAACCAGAATATTTAAAATATATTGTTATATGCAGCGAAATATTTTCACTACGGAAGATAATTTTAACAAATCTCAAATGAAATATGAAACAGAAAAGAAACTCTCAGTCTGTCCGGGACCAGTGCTTTACTAACTAAGCTACCTAATTGCTTTCCGTCGTTTTTATCGGTATCATATTTCAATTAAAGAACTATTGTCGATGTCATATTTAATTAATTTGCATAGTTTTTTTAGTTGTTATCTTTTTGTATGACAGCAAGATTCTATTCGAATTTATTTTCAATCTAGATAGTGTCTCAGATAAAACATACCGTTTTTTTTATTTATACGCTAAATCTTTTGATTTTCTCCACAGGTTCAGAATTAATATTAAATTTTATTGAAATAATTTATTGATTCTTGTAAACCTCATTGTAACATTTAGTCAATGAAGATAATATGAACAAATTAAATAAGAAACTGAAAAGGAAAAAAAAGTCGCAAATGAGACCGCTACCTTTTAATTTTTTCAAAGATTAAATATCTTGGAATTTTGGTAAATTTACTGCATGGAACACTTTTTAAGGATGGTAAGAAGTGGAGTCCTCAATGAGGTAAACTCAAAAATAATATAACTGTTTTGTATTTGCACCAAATTTTGACGTTCATACTTTAGCAGCTCCGTCTTGAGTACGCGAGGCGTGCGACGAATGACCTAGACAAATGCGAGCAGTATCAAGGAATAGTTGAACAACCAACTCTTGTTGTGCCACCAATCTTCTAATAAATATAACATCAATAGAAAAGGAAGGTAAAATAGCAACTGTAAAAATCATATCTTCTCTAAGCTCAAATTGTCTAATAAAACTGTGTTCATCTGAAAACCTGTCAGGCGAGTATATTTTTCTATATCTGTTTGTACATAATTAGATAGAGAATATGAAGTAATATTTGTACAGCGCCCTTGAGGTGATTTTTGACAAGAACGGCGCTATACAAATCATCCAATTATTATTATTATTATTATTATTAATGCAAAGACCCAAAAAATTATTACGTTAACATAATCGAGTTCATTTGTGCAGAGCTGCTCGAGTGTTTTTGTTTATAACAAATCCATTAGCCAAACATAGAGTTTTTTGGGAAAATTTGTTGGTTTAAACGTAGAAATTAAAACTAAAAGAATACAGGAAATCCTGGTATAATGAGGTTTTTATTTCAGAATATTAAAATCCTGATTATTTTTTGGCGAATTACCCACCATATTAAAAGAGGGAAGGATAAACATTATTTTGTAAATATGTTGTTTTTATTGAAAATCATTATATTTTCGTTGTGGTTTTTTGTTGTTGATTTTTTTTCTTTTTTGTTTATGATTATATTAGTGAAATATTATTTCGTTCGTTGTGTAACTTTATTTTTTTTTATTTTCATTAATTTTTTAAAAGTTATAGTTAAACATTAGAATAGGTGCCTACTCCGCTTCTTAGAGTAGGTAATAATAAGTACAGTTCAAGGGAATGTGAAAAAACGAGATCGAATTAAAGCCGAACGCTGCTTTTGTTGTTATCAAAGCCAGTAATCGTGTAGTTAATTGAATGAATACGACCATTACCATTACCACCGTGTGAATGCAACAAATGACGAGCTTCCCCCGTTGGCGCTGGTTGGTTAGCCCGAAGCTCGCGTGACAAAAGCTCCCTTTATCGCAATCATGACTCAAGCCCGCCCTTGTTTGACTCGATGTTGATTTTGTCACGGACGTGACGTCATCGCATGTCTTCTACTTTAGTAGAGCCTTATCTTTGATCCGGGAGCAAGACTGATACTGCAAAAAACGGTTTCGCTTTCGTTTTGCTAAGCGGAACACTCGTGATGAGCCTTTGAAGATATGACATAATATATGGAGTCTCTCATGTGTTGTAGCTACTCACATATATCAACTTAATATCACATTTTATTGTGTGGCTTTCATTTGGTTGGTGCTGGAGGCTGTTTCATTTTACGGTTTATTAACTCCACTATCCAGCTTCATCCAGCTATTTTTTTACAGTCAGACTCATTTGTAGATTTTTGTTCTAACATGAAAAAAATGTTGATTTGTCTTACATGACAGTTACGTAGACATATCATAATACACCGCCAAGCTTTAATATATCGATTGAAATAACATTATGAGCATAAATTTGTTACATTGGTCAAGAAATTTTGTTGTTTTAGTTTTTTTGCTGCTTTAGTACCCAGATTTTTACATTATATTAAAGATTTATTTTGATTTTTAACTATGTAGAAGAGCTATTATTCCGAATTCAAGTGCTCTGGGAAACGATACGTCTTATTTTAAGTAGTAAAATATCTGGTAAGCCCGCAAGTTGGAAAATGGATTTATTATTAACAAAGGTAACTAGTATCTGTGGAAGACAGGGTGGATGAGAAATACGACAAACAGTACTGACAGTGATAGCCTTTTATTTGCCTTTCGAAACTTGAAGCATCCACGTTATTGTTATTTTACAAAAATTTATTACTACCTATTTAGTAACCAACCGAATGATAGGAACGACTTGTGACAGTTGACTGTACAAATAACAAGGGAATGAGTAATATTCCCAATGCGTGCTGTAACCCGTTGTTCAGTGAATCAACTCGAGTTAATGTATCATACAGTTATTTCGTGTAAGGGTTGGAAAAACACCTGAATCCATTAATTCGTGACACATAGAGAATTATAGTGGACTGTGATAGGGAAGTGACTCGTGTGATGAAGGCAAATTGGAATATTTTTGGCAAAGTCCGAACCTCCGTCAAATTATTTATTCCCTCCCGCATATCTCGGCCTCATAAATAATAATTTGATAATGTACAAGTAGGTATACTATCACGAGTGTTTCCTTGTAGTACAGGGCTTATCATCATATCTATTTACCCATCAGACAATAATAGAATAATCTAATTTAAATGTAATTTTAGTAATATCAAAGTTATAGGTAGGACATACCAGTTTACAGTTTAATACTGTTTGTTTCGTACCCACAGCAGTAAGGGGTTGTTAGAATCGTTAATGTATCACACACGAGTCCCAACTGCTCAGTTTAGTAGGAATATGACATCCTTCATTTTGATAATGTTGAAGGCTGAGAGAAGGGGAGGGAGTAGGAAATAGGAAAGAGGAAGTTTTAGAAATACCTGGTTAACGGATTTGGTTACTTAAGGGGAACGGTAGCGGTGCCTGTTTCATACAAAACTGAATTTTGGATTGGAGGCCAAAATACCCTTCTAAACCGAAAGATATATATTTTTTAATTAAAGTTATAGTACAATATATGTTGGTATTTTAAATTTTTCGAGATCAAAATTGGTGTTGACATAAAACTTATGCATATTAACGGCAATAAAAGTTATTTTCCGGTTCTCTGTAACTAACTTAAAGAGGTTCATTCCCTTACAAAATATAAATATTATTAATCTTTGGTACAATTGAAACATTTATATATCTTGTGTTCTCCGTAGACTGGACAAACAAGGGTGTCATGTATAGAAAAGGGCGACATTTGTCTCAGTAACGCGATCACTCCCGGAAAACCCTTGGCAACCGAGTTGGCTCAGAAAACTAGCGAGATCATGGCATTCGTTGGAGAGATATAGCATAAAATGCACGCAGCGTTAGTCGAAACGACTGAGATTACTCTTCTAGGGTTAACATAGCTGTACCATTTTCATCATCAAACGTTTCGATTCTGAATGGTGACATACCAGAGCGATACTGAGAGTTAATTGCACCCACACTGGAACAACGTGTAAATACACAATATATAAAATCTTTCGTATGGCTGTTTCGTTAATGAAATGAATTATTTTGCTATTCCGAGATTCTGGAATTCATGCCTATTATCTGTACAAGTAGCTTACAATTGTGCCATATAAATCGCGACTTCACTCCAGTTCACTTCTAACTTTTAAGTGAACTTAGCCAATCAATATCATAAGTGAAAATAGATTAATAATAAGATATAAACAAATCACGGAAAATGTCTATTTTTTAAGACATAATACAGTTTAAATTTATTAGAGCAAGCGGTTAATAATTTTCTTCAAATAAATATAATAATAATTTGTATAGCGCCGTTTTTGGTTAAAAATCACCTCAAGGCCACTGTACACACGATATTACTTTCAAGCCTCTAACTAACATTTAACGAACAAACTTACCTGGTTGCAGATAACTTTAACACATCAGATAAATACAGTTTTATTAGAAAAGCTTAAGCATGGAGAAGGTACAATATTACTTTCAAGCCTCTAACTAACATTTTACGAACATACTTACCTGGTTGCAGATAACTTTAACACGTCAGATAAACACAGTTTTATTTGAAAAGCTTAAGCATGGAGGAGGTACAATTTTGCAAAGACAAGACGCGACATTAAAAACACTCCACATTGCATGATTTAACAGTTGATATTTTATCATTCTTTTCTCTTACTATTACGTTTATTGGAAGATTTCTGGCAAGAAGAGAGTAGGTATTTTGTTTAAATTGTTCAATTTTAAGACTGGAGAATTTTTCAGAAAGCTTAATAATTCTACTTAGGTTTAAAATACAAATTTATCAATAGTTATTTACATTTTTTATATACAACTATGGAAAGTTTCTGCCTTTTTTATAGTAGCTCAACGTATTTGTGCACTAGTGAATGAAATAATTTACGTATTCTCCATGTGACTTTAGGTAAGTACTAACCGGCTAACTTAGCTATGCAATTTGGGTGTGCATTTTTTATTTTTTAATTTTATTTTTTATATGAATATCGCACAAGAGTCTGAACTGCTCCCAACCGTCTGGAGCCCAATTGGGGAATTTTGTGAGGCTAAAAGAATTGTGGAGGGGAAGGAGAAGGGGAAGAGAAAGGTGGGGAAATACCTGGCTACTCAGATCTGGTCACCAAACACAGCTAAAAGCCAGGTCATTTTCATAATTTAATTTTAATTATGTTTTTATTCGCATATTTTTAGTCAAAGAATAAAAAATTACGCGTAACAGAGCGTCGGTTTATTGTACAATAACATTTTAAATTGGTAATCTGTTTAGGTTTGAACTGAAATGTTCATACATTTAATCTTGAAGCAAATTTTTGACTTACGGTCTTTAATTTCAACTCAAGCGCGAAGCATTAAACAAAATTTTCCGTTCTTATTTCTATGTAAAGTTTTGCTCTAATAACCATCGCTTTGAAACTTTCAAATTTCCTAAGTGAAAACCGTACTAATGATCTTTCACCTTTTCATCTTGCCAAATTATTATCCAACATTCCGTTTAAGAAACGAAAACCTCCTAACTTAGTGACAGGGCATGAAATGAAATATTATTTCCTTGTGCTAGTATAAAAACGAACAAACAGAAACTGGACGATAAATTAAGTAACTGTTATTATTATTACTCATTAAATACTCGTATATCTGTTTTCCATGCATAGTTTTTTCGGCCTTTGGCTTGTAAACTATTGCATATTTCAATTAGTATCTTCTGTAAGAGATTTCCTCTTCCGAGAACCATCGTGGAAAAATTGTTGTATATATATTTTTTTTTCTTTTATTTATTAATTATTTTTTTGATACATACATTCACACAAACAAGGTACAAAGATTATAAAAATGTTTTATTTATTTTTTAATATTAACTTATATATACATCTGAACACATGTACATAAACCTCCGTGTAACGAATATAAAACAAAAATTCCACATAGGCAAGGCCAGAGTATGGATATACCTGGGATCAGTTAGTGGCAGTATGTTAGTATATTTGTATTAATCCATGGATGTTGAAGGTAAGTCAAATAATAATTATAAGTTAAAAAATAAAAAGAAAATGAAAAAATAAAGAAAAGAAAATGGGAAAAATATACAATTATAGCAGGAAAAGGTAGATATGTTTGGTTTTAATCCAGTTTTTATAACATGTTTGTATGTGTTTATAGATGATATGTTTAGACACTTACATTCTGTAGATAGTAAATTATTAATTTTCGGAGCAATAGGAGGAGTCTCTGCGCAAGCCTAGTTTTACACAAAATAACTTTAAGTACGTTATTTATTCTGTTACTAAAGCGGTTTTCATTTTTTGGGAATAGTTTTTTTTTCTTGAAATATGTATTTTAGGAACTGTCAACAACAAATTATATATCTAACAATTCAGCCAGTTATCTGCATGCTTTTACACTACGTGGCCGTAGAAAAAAACCTCGAAAAAAAAGGTATAACAAATCGTCACCTTAATTAGTAATTTACTTAAATACGTTTTTTCACAGAAAATATTACTACGATAACCTCCTTGTAAAATTATAAGTTAGCAAAAAAAATCGTATCAAGTAAAAGAAATAAAACAAATTTAAAAAAATTAAGTTGAAGTAATAAATAAGATATTCAGAAATGTTATTCATATAAAAATACTTTTTTTGGAATAGAAAAGCTTCACTTTCGATTAATTTAATAACATTGGTCTTCGACTGAATCTTAGAATTCTTCATACTTTCAAAAAAATAAAATTTAAAAATGTACTTTAACTTTTATTCTTGTACTAAAAAAATCATATATTCATTATGTACGTAAAGTTGTTCCAAAGGGTACCCATCTGATTTTTTTTTAAATTCTAACTAATTAAAATATTAAAAGTTTTTTGTTTTTCCCTAAGTTGCGAAAATTAACTTAGGTAATTTACTTATTACGGTTTCCATGTCCACGTATTCTTTTTTATTTGTTTTGTTTTCACAAAGCATAATTATTTTTTTTAATTAGCTTTAAAATAAATATCTTTTCAGAAACGTTATGCTCAATTATCATTTATCCACTATGGATAGAATTTTTTATGTGAATACGACACAACCTTCTCCCAACCGTCTGCATCCAGTGATACTATGGGATAACCAACTGGGGTATGTTGTGAGGCAGAAGATAGTGGGGAGAGGGAAAGAGATGGGATTGTCTTATGTTGGCAGAGAGGTGGCGTGGTGTCCTAAGGAACACGACCGCTCGGCAAGAGGAAGATTCGAGTTCAAGTGCAGATGGAACTTAAAAGCCTTTCCTGTTCTGTATTTTTATCTATGTCAGTGTTCGTAATATTATAGTGTATCGGTGTCCGGTGGCTGAGTTGGCATCGCGTTTGGGTCTCACCCAGGCGTCGTGAGTTCAATTCCTCAGCTGGCCTCCAAGTCCTCCATCTACTACACAAGCAACATCTTACGCTTACTGTGATGGTAGTAGGAGATTTTCAAATATTGTCAGGTTATTTGTAACCAGGGAATATTTGTCTTTCTTTAAAAAAAAAACATTTTGTTTTTCATTTATACCACTTATTTTTTAACTTACACTTTTTTATCGTGGTATTTGTTTTACCGTTTCTCTATTTTCTGTTTTCGTGAACAAGTAAAGTGTTCCATTGACATAAATACCTTGAAATACGAAACAAAAGTAATTAAACAATTAACTTTCTTCGAACGATCGGTAATTCATTTTCCTTGATTTAATTATCATAATTCAATATTCCCGCTTACAAATATGAAAACAACCAACACAGGCAACATGTGCAAACACCAACAACATGAAGGGAAAATTACAGGGCTGCATGATTTAGGACAGTTTAGCAAGGTGAGTCCACCTTGATTTTACAAAAGAAAACACTGTTCACGGAGCTATTGATTTCATTAAAAGTTCGGGCGGATTATTAAATACAAATTAAAACTTTCTCTCATTAAAGTTTAAATTTCCTTCGCTTTCATTTGAGGAAGTTTCGGGGCCGGCTCACTTTGAAATTTAATAACGGAGCTAGACGGCCGGTCCCTTTACCAGCACAACAGTGACACGACGCGTATACTCCATACGTTGCTGTATGTAATAGCCTTTTGGAGGTCTGGCTACGCGCCAACAGAAACACGTGATTTATTGGGGAAATAGACACTTTTGATTTGTATCAATCATTCTGTTAATTCAACTAAATTATTATTATTATTTATTTAATAACTAGCTATCTTGTTATTCGTCTGATGGGGTGGGTGGAGAGGATGGATCGGCACAGACAGAATCTATATCGGTAATATCTATTATACTTCTTGTTTAAGGGGAACGGCTGCGGTGCCTGTTTCATACAAAACTGAATTTTGGATTGGAGGCCAAAATACCCATCCGAACGGAATGATCTATTTTTTTTAATTAAAGGTTTAGTAAATATCTAGTACGGGTGAGAAATATTTTATTTATTATTGTTTTAATTTTTTAAATATGTGCCATGAAAAATTCAATTTTCATAATTTTAGAGGCCGCTTAGAAAAATATTTGGGGGTTTATCGTACTTTTAAAAAATATATCACATTTGCTATGTAAGTAAGATTGCATAAATAAAAATATATAAATAAAACATTTAAAAAAAAAAAATTTCGGGTCAATATTTTAAATTCTGTATGGCAAATTTGTGTTCCACCGTAAATTGGCCGTTTTTAATTTAATTTAAAGTCCACCATAATGCTTATTTTAAACATAAAATTAATTTTATATTTCTCTATTTTTTCAAAGCGGATAGTTCAAAACTTTTTTTTTAAATCACCGTTACCCCCTAAATAATTGTTAAAGATTCCACTAAAATCGAGAAAAATCAATTCCTTTAATAAAATATTTCTCATCCGTACTAGATATTTAATCCAAAATTCAGTTTTGTATGAAACAGGCACCACAGCCGTTCACCTTAATATGCATTTAAACATAGCCACACACGTTGTCATAGGCTTTATTGACTACTTTTTCTATTCACTTGGACGCCATGCATTTTCCGGACAATCCTTTCTTCGTTCATCCGCTCTCATAAAAATTTCATAATATGTCGTGTGTAGTAATAGTGTATTTATAAATAGGATGTAAACAAAAAAACAGCATCAGAGTTTACTTTTGATTTGTTGTTATTACCTTCTATTAAAAAGACCGCACTGGTGTAATGATTGCGATTGTTGTTATTTAGATGGGAAATTCTCGATATACTTTAGAACTCCAATTCTGCAATGCAAAAACGCAATTTAAATGCATTTATATCACCGTACAGCTTTCATATTAAACTAACACGAGCTTTGCATCGACAAACAGAACCATGGAGCTATGAATTTTCGTAATGTTTATTTTTGTATGAAAAAAACTCAATGAGTTTCTGCTCAGTTTAGTACGAAGCTAATGCAACTGATCGAAATGTTTGAATGTTAGTAAATGATTTAGTAAGAATTTCGTTATAAAAGGGTATTTTTATCAAATATATTTTTCAGGATATTGTTTTTATGCTGTGCCGTTTATATTTTTTTTGTATATTTTGCCAAGAGTTGGAATGGGCAATTCGTCACGAAGGTGTACGAATCTTAATCTGTTCACCCCTGTAATACGCTAATACTAAACATATCATCAAATAGCCCATATTACCTGTATTTTAGAGGGGTGGACTACCCTGTGCCGTTACTATATAGCATTGGGGGCAATTTTAGTACGTTTGCTTCCATATGACTCAGGTTATAAAAAACCACCCCATTGTTAGCATTAGCATTGTTAGTTTATATATCACTAAAATTTGAAATGAATCATATAAACTTGGGGCGGCTTTCTTTAAGGAAGGTAATTATGATATCATACACTGTGATTCATTTTCGTAACCAATAACCTATTTTCCTTAAGCCATCGTGATTAATCCTGTTAGTAGTTGATGAATAAGTTTGTACCATTTTCAGAAACAAAAAGTTAATAAACATTACCAATATCGGATTATCCTTTAAGAGGAACGGCTGCGCGGCCTGTTTCATACAAAACTTAATTTTGAATTTGCAGAAAAATTACTCACCTAAACCTAATGATCTCTTTTTTCATAAAAAAGTGTAGAAAATATCTATTCCGGATTAGAAGTAATTTATTTATTTTTGTTTTACATTATGAAATATAGGCCATTAAAGGAATTGATTTTTCGCGATTTTAGAGGCACCTTTAACAATTATTTCGGGGCTAACGCTGATATAAAAAAAGGTTTACCCCATTCACTTTGAAAATATAATAAAATGTAAAATAAAATACATTAAAATTAGCATTATGGTGGACTTTAAATTAAATTAAAAACGACCAATTTACTTTGGAACACAAATTTTCCGTACATAATTTAAAATATCAACCCGAAAAAACATTTTTTTTAAATGTTTTGATTTTGTATTTTTATTTACGTAATTGTATTTATATAGCAAACACGATAATTCTTAAAAAAATTCAGTGAACCTGCAAATAATTTTCTAAGTTTTTTCAAAGTTGGTATTTATCCGAGACACTATTTAGGTTACAATTGTGTTCGTGAAGAACTTTGTAATCATCATAAAGATAGCTGCCAATAATATGGGATTACTAAATAAAGGATCATATTGACAAAGTCTTGAATTTGAAATATGATATCGATGAAGATGACATACATTGAACTGGTCTCATTAGCTAAGTTGGTAAAGCGGTTGTCCCGGCAAGACAGAGGTCCTGGGTTCGAGTCCCAGATGCGACTGATATCTTTTTATTTTCTGTTGCTTTTTTCGGTTTCACGTTTCATTTAGGTTATGTTAATATTATCTTCTTCAATGATTAAATATTACAAAGAGGTTTTTAACTTCAATAAAATAATTAAAAATTAAAAAATTAATTATTCGTCGATTTATTTAGTACAGAAAGCAATAAATTTTGTAAATTTTGAAATAAATTGTTTACTCTCCAACAACTAATATTTTCCCGTTTGAGTTTGACACAAACGTAAATCGATTGCTTTGTGTTCGAAAACCAAAAATCCAAGAACATTTTAATGCAACGTAACATTGAACTACCCACCTTATATTACACTTTACGTATTATTCAAACACGAGTAATATACCTTTTCTGTTTGTAAAACCATTTTTAAGTCACTTGTATTTATTATTGATTTTAGAATTAAATAGGGATATACCGACAAAAAATCAAAATACCTAAGCTTCACTTGCAAAACAAATCGTTGGCAAAGGCATCCTTCTAGTTATTTTGCCAATCGAATTAATTCACTGATTGGCAGTCTTATCCTGTTAAAAAAATTGTTTTTTTATTCCCCTTTCTGTATTAGCATCTGACCTGTTTGTCAATTTAAATAAATCCCACCAGAAAAATCCAATTGAAAAGTCTAATAAATTAGACTTGAAATCATTCCTAAAAATTGAATTTTTCATCTCTGTCCTGATATTGTATTTTTAATTAATAAGTCCATGAGGCTTTAGCTATGGCGTTTTTTAATTCCTTTAGTTTTTTAAAGTACTCGCTTGTCTCAAAGCAATGCAAAAAGATTTTCATTGTTTTTTCTGCTAGAAAAAAGTGAACCGACCAATTTTTCGCATTAAATATTTTTGTGTCACAAGGATGCCGTCTATTTATTGCATTATTAACAGAATGCTATAAAATGTGATGATAGAATATGTTGATGCGTAAAATGAGTCCCTCTACCTAAAGCAAATGGGTCCATAATATCTATTGGGGAAAAATGTTAAACTGAAAGGAGTAGAGGAACGGAAGGGCTAGAGGAAGAGAAAGATAATGGCCGGGAATCATCTGGTCACATATAATAATAATAATAATAATACTTGGTTGATTTACGTAGCGTCGTTTTTGTGAAAAATCACCCCAAGGGCTCTGTACAAATATTACTTGCTACGGTTTATATTATTATGTACATATACAGAAAACATACTTACCTGGTAGGGCAATCCAGATTAAAACTTAATTAAATTACAATGTTTTGGGCTGAGATGATGTGACTATGCACGCACAGGACACATATTAGAAAACACTGCACCTTGCATGATATTGAAGTTACTGTTTAAATCCTATTTGTCATTGATATTATATTTATTAGAAGGTTATTGGCAAAAGAAGAGTAGGTGCTTATTTTTAACATTTTATTTGAGATTTTTGATAATAATTATTTACATTTACAAATATTTAAATTATTTTTTTATTAGGTAACTGAACCATTCAAGGATATGACTGTCCGAAGAGATGAGTTTTGAGTTTTGCTCTGAATTCTTCCAGGCTTTAGGGCCTGACGCGCTGAAAGCTCGCTCACCAAACTTAGTATCTGGTGTGCGCTTTAGTTCCTCCAGCCTTCCGATGGCCGATGCCGTCGCTGATCTAAAAGTTGACTGCGTGAATTGGAATTTTCTGGGATGCAGGGGATTCATGGGATCTGAGTTCCGATAGGTAAGCCGGGGTCATCCTATTAATTGATTTAAATACCATCCAGCAAAGCTTGAAATGGATTCTTTTAGGACATTTGAGCAACTGAAGTATGTACATATGTAAGTATGGAGATATGTAAGTACGATTACATGATATCAAGAAAAAGATTTTTTTATTATTTCAAGTTTAATCAGTCGTCGTTTACACTTATTCGGGTTTTTATCACGCGACTTCTGGGTTCAGATCGTCATCTTTAAAAGCTAGCTGAGATTAAAATAGGTTTTATCGATAAATAAATATTTTAATCTTTTCTTAAGTTAAAATATTGCTTGGTACTCACTTATTAATTTTGTAATTTATTGAATACGTTATTGCCATGTAATCGGTGTTTTTTTTTGTTATCGGTATTGGGAGGTTACGCAAAAAATCTTGTTGCTTTTTTGTTTGTTCAGTATTTGAATGGAAATTTGCCTAGAAATTACTTTGCCGAAATTACAGCTTTATTGGGTATATAAATATACAGTGAAAACAAATAAACTTTTATTAGGCTAGCTAGTGGATTATTGACTAAGTCATTCGCCAGATAATTGACCTGTGAAGGTGGTATTCATAATGTTTGACTTATTTTTTATCGAACTTGTGTCGTCCTTGGCTAAAATAATTTGATGGTAGTATCTACTTGGCGTGCTTTAGTTAATTTGTCATCACAATTACCTACCTCACATATGTTCGCCCGACATGTGTGCATTGCGCAGTAAAGGTTCGTGAAGTAAGATTCATCAAATTAAATTGCGGTTTTGCTGGGGAACACGAAAAACAATTATTTACATTAGTCCAGATTCATTTTCAGAACATAAATATCTTGAACCCAAATAATTACATCTATCTAAACTTTGATTCTTTGTGGTTTAATTGAATACGTCATTTCTATCGATATTATGCTTCATATTTTAGACCAGTATTATCCTGAAGTAATTCCCGCATTATTGTCTGCTATCTCTTTTTTACTATCGCCGAGATCAAGTAAAAACTTGCTTTGATGTTTTGCATAACTTTTCACACACATTCATTTGGAAAGAAAAAAAAACAGCATCAAGTATGCTTTCCGATGCGCGACAACATTCAATTGTCCGAGTCCACAGATGTCTTCGATAGCAATATAAAAGGGAACCCCCCCTCCACAGTAAATCAATGCCAAAGAGCTAGAAGTAGTGTAAGCCATCCATCTGCTCAGCGTTGACTAATGGCCGGTACCTAACCTGCGCACGAAGCCGTCACGTCCTAGACCATCACTCAGTACGTTAATAGACAGCAAGCTTGGAATTACCATGGAGTTATTTTGGAAGGTGCTTAGAAGCGGGGATAGGTCCAGGTCTGGAGCTAAAATTAATATGATTTTCAATTAGAATATCGATTAGTTTTGTATTTTAACAATATTTTGCTGGCTTAAACTAACAATTCATAGTTTTGATTTCCTAATTAAATTTCTCATATAAAATAATTATCGAGTCAATATAGCTGAAAACATGTTTACCTGAAGCAGTTTAACTGTGAAATTTCAAGACTAACACAACTACGTTAAGCTCTCAACTACATTTTAATTATAAGCTATGAAGTTTTATCAAGCCATTACGAGTTTTGAAACATCAATTTGTTTTTATAAAATAAAACATTTTTACATATTGTTGGTTTCAATCCAAGTAAAGAGTAAAACTGGTAAAACATAAAGTAACAAACATTATGAAAATGAAAAATAAACCATTACTTCGCCGAGATCTGCTGCTAACGCGCTAGTGCTATAATCAAATATCCAAGATTATAATACACACAACTTCTGACATTCGAAGGCAACACGCTACACCAGCGCCTCTATCGGCCGGAGATAAACGAATTGATTTTTTATTTGATAAATGCATTTTTAATAAATTATAGTAATCGAATATTCGTAAAATAATTATTAGGTAACTATTATATTATATTATTTATTTACATGTCTAAATATTTAAATGTCTCCCTTAAAGCATATTTAGATAAAAACAAAAAAAAAATTACAAGACTTGGGATATATTAACCCTTTAGGTGCCACCGAACGATATATCGTTCCGATACATTATTGTACTTGAGTGCCACAGAACGATATATAGCTCGAGCCATAAAATTCGTCACGCGTTACCCACGGTTCTAAAATTACGTCACATTATTGAAAACATGTGTCTAAAAATAAAAGTAATCAAAATAAAAAAATATATATATTCATGGATTATCGACACTTCTCCAGCATTTAAAAAAAATACATGTGGCACCTAAAGGATTAAGCCAAAATAAGTCTAAAAATAAGAAATTAAAGAAAATATCTCACAATTTGTTACTTAAATGTTTTATTACGGCGGGCGGCAAAGCTTATTACTGTTAGTACAATTCTAATAAAACAAGACAAATTAAAAGTTCAAGTCACTTTAAAATCGCCACGCAACAATGAATAATCAGTCTAAATAACCAATGAAGTCACCCAAGTCTAACCTTATGTACTTTTCAGCTGTATTCTGTAATCCCTGTAACTTTTATTAACCTTATTGTTACTAATGCACGTACTAAAAAAATAAATTGTTAACGTACCTGTCTCAATGCACGATATCCCACAATATATATATATTTATTATTGTGGTATAGGTGTTCCAATAAATAAGTAAATAAATAAAATAGAAAAGTCATGTGTCGGTTACGTCGTATTATTTATTTCATGAATTTTCGATATCTATTATATAAGTAATTATTTCACAGAAAATCTATTAAAATGTACGAAAAAAAATAATTCGTACATCCCCGACCGCTAGAGGCGCCAGTGTAACATGTTGCCATATCAATCAATGTATGAAAAATATCAGCTACGCGAATTTATTATCTAGGGTATTTGCTAAAATGAATAAACTACCGTAGCAACCTGCAGATCCGCTGTTTTTTGTTATTTATATTAATACCACACAAGAGTCCCAAAGTGCTCCCAACCGTCTGGAGCCAGTGAGACTATTGCATTCCCAATTGGGGAATGTTGTGAGAAAGAAGGTATTGGGGAGGGGAAGGAGAAGGGGAAGAGGAAGGTAGGGTAATAGGGAAATACCTGGCTATTCAGATCTGGTCACCAAACACGGCTAAAAGCCATTTCAAGCAACTTTTAAATTCTGAATGGTGGTCTTTGACCAGGGCCATACTGAGAGTATCTACCACTCTGGAACGTGCGCAAATACACTATTATTTTAAGTGAATTAATTGTGAAACAACACAAATTAATTAAATAAAATTTACTTGCGCACGCCGGGATTTAAACCCGCGACCTTCGGATTCGTAGTCGAGAGCCTTACCCCTCGACCATCGAAGCCGTCATATTCGTCGCTGTAATTCTTACATTAATTTCGAACTTCCATTTCATGCATTGGAAGCGAATAAAATTTTTTCATTGGTGTCGGGGAATCTAACTCTTGTTTTTCTGCACACTACTTAAAAAAATAATTAATATTGTGTAGTAGTAAGTGTATACAGATCTTTCTATTCTGTTGGAAATAAACCGCAGATTTCTGCCTAGATTAGAAGATGTGAGTGTAAATCATAGACCAAAATAAGTAATAGCATGAACTAAAGCAAATCCCTCTTCCCATGGCGCACAGATGCTGGATAAGAAGCTGGTAGCAGATGGATTCGCTGCGCTAAAAAATATGATCGCTAGAATTTATCTTGGAACTCGGCTAGGAGCAGTTGAACGGTAGACATGGGAGCCTGTTCTCACTATGCAATCAAAATGCGTGAAAATAGATATTGGAAAAAAGTGAGCCCAATATCACATGCAGGTCGTCAAATTTATTGATCCAGGGGCGTCGCTTCAGTGGTTGATTGGTATGATTTGCCGCTAGGCAATAATATATCTTTAAATAAAATAAATACTTTGTTTTGAACCACAGTTTTTTTTTTAATTTATCACAAATTGGTTTTTCTGATCCCAAGCTTCGTTATTGGATTAAATGATTTATAAATTTTGGAAATAAATAAAACTGTTAAAATTTACAGTAAAAATCTTAATAACTCAAAATTTGCCACTTTCTCTTAATCCCTCCCTCCTTTGATGTTCTGTCTCTTTCTTTTTTTTATATGTTCTCCCATTCTATCATATGTAAGCATATCTCTGTCATACTATTCCATGGTTTCATTTTATATTATGTCTCCCTCTTACTCTATTTTGTACCATGTCTCACTTGTATATTTGCTCGCTCAACGTATTTTTGTTTAGTTTAAATTTTTACCCTACCGAAGCTTATAAGCAAAACCGGTTAGTGATTTTCAAAACAAAACTAATTCAATTTATTGGAATAACTTGTAGAAGTTTTTATAAACCCCATTGAAATATTTAATCATTAAAGAATATTAACAAAATTTCAAATGAAAAAATAAAACTGAACAATATACGGAAAATAAAAAATATATATATACGAGTATATATTAATTGCACCTGGAATCGAAACTAAAGGTTAGAAATATATTCGGGTAGCTTATTGATTACAGCCAATAGTACGGGAATTAATTGAGGATAATATCGGTAAGGTATTAGTCGCACTGGGTTCGAGTCCCAGATGTGACTAATACCTTATTATTTTCAGTGTCTTCTTTGCTTACAAAGTAATTGTTACTAAGAAAAAAATAGTTTTTGTATTATAAATCGTCACAAAAAATATTTTGCATTGCCGCTATTTTGTGGATACAAAAACATATTTCTTCAAACGATTTCATGTTTCCACGAATCTTTGACACCCTTATTATGTTTCCCCACCCCTTACCTTACCACAGTTACGTAGTTCATCTTATATTCCATTATTTATGGGAAGATTAATTCCGCAAAATCTTGCAAAAAGTCGCAATTGTAAGACTGGCAAGAAATAACTAATTATCGAAAATAATTATTTTGATAGTGCAATGGGACAATCTGTAAGTTTGCCGTTTTCTACAAATTTAAGGCAATTTAATTTGTTGTAAGCAAATAAACCTATTCACATGTTTCTGTGAAATTTCCAAACCAATAAATAGCATTCATCGGGCCGCATTCTAGTAAGTTTCGTTTCTCAGTAAAATATAGTGATACATACACGAGTACTTACAACTTTACATAGTCGCAGTGAAATTTGCAATAGAGGCTGTGGCACCCCTATTTTTAAAAATAAGATTTACAAACTGTAGACGATGAAGAACATTTATTATAACATAAAGTAGGCATGAAGATCTTCTTTCAGTTATTTTGCTTGCTTAATTTTAAATATATTTCAATGATGCGTTAAACACAACCCGAATATCTAAAAATTTTGAGAACATTTTTGGTCGGTTATTCTTAACCTTAATAATAATAATGATGGTTAATTATCATTTTATTCATTTTTACAACAAATAAAATATAATGACATCCTCTCTGGGATTTCCTGCGGTGAGGATTTCGTTTACAAAATATGATATTAAAGTATATAAAATTGACGTAATTACTGAAAAAAAGGAAGATGAGGTTTTTTAAGTGCAGTTGAGTGGTTTCAATGTTAGTCTGTATTTGGTGTTAATGTATTTTAGTTTTCAGATATCTTTATGCAACGTATCCAAAGTTTTATTTAATTTTTAAATTTATTACTGTTGTTTTGATTTTTGAAGGAGAATGGGAATTTGTTGTAGAGTTTAATACCATAGTATGTAAGGGCCCCCCCAAGTTGGTGCCAGTATAAGGGTCACTCTCACGGGGGGAGATAACACAAGAAAAATGAATTTATGGTCACCTGGAGGCCAGCCGTGGGGACGGCCGACTCTCAGTTCTCCTCGGGTTAGCTCAGTAGTGTAGAGTATGTGATTCCATCGCTCTGGATCGTGGATCGGCTTTCCGCCTCATATCTGACCAAGAGACACAAGGGGCTATCATACCAGTCAAATGAAAGAGTCCAGTTCTCAGTACAGGGTTCATTGCGAAAGGGAACACATTATATTTACATCTAAACCTACGATTGATCTAACCTAAAAACTTATCCTGCCTATATTATACTGAATCTCTCTCTCTCTCTCTCTCGGGAACTAAATCGGGCATTTACGGGAGGCAAATAATTATATTAGGACAATTAATAAGGGATTAGATGCAACATGGTCAATGGCGTCGAGATACACGTTCTCTCATCATAGATGCGTAATGCCGGGAACACACAAGATCACGCGGCTAGCATTTAATAGGTCGCAACTGTTTATAGACATTACTAGTTAGATTGCTATGTCCAGCTGTGTCTCACAAGGATAAGGAGTTTACAGTCCAAATGCAAGGTAAGCGTGATGATGCCTAAGCCACGCGCAAGCGGCCATTGCCAAAGGCAAGTCGCTCTACCGTTTACAAACACAAGCTATTGGTACCAATGCCGGTCTTGTTTTGCTGGCGAGCGGCGCGCTGACGGGAGCGAGTGTGGCCCGGTGGCAGAACCCAGAACCGGAACCAATAATTATCCGCGCATATTACCAAGGGACTAGAATACTTCTTTACTATAGTGAATTCGTTACGTAACAAATATAAGAATGTTTCGTCCAAATATTGTGTTTGAAAGTATTTTGACTCTAAGATCTAGTGTTTCTAATATGTGTAATTGTTGCTGTTTCTTGTTTATTGTATATATAAATGTAAAGTAGTATTGCTTTAGAATATAATTGTTTTATTTACATAATATTCGAGATTTTTTAATCCCAAAAACTTTCAATATATTGTTTCTGGTGTGTTTACTGCAAAATATAATAAAACATATTTAGTCAAATCGATAAAATTACTTAAAATCCGAAATAAACACAAGCATCTTCAATAAAGGGTGTACAGAAAGACAACAATCTAACATACAACAACAAATAAGAAACATTCAATTTATTCGATAAAATTTTATACTCTTCTTTTTTTAGAATTGCTCTACACCGGAGGCCCCGAGAAAAATAATTTTCCTCAGGGCCTATGTCATCTTTGTGGATGCTGTGAGGAAGGTCTTTTTGGGGAGAAGGAGTTAACATGGGTCTTGAAAAGACCCATGTTGTAGGAAGCAAGAAACACAGAGGCCGGCAAATAGTTCCACAGCCAAGCTCTTGAACTCAAGAACGAGTCATTGATGCAATTTCTTCAGAGCATCTTCCTTTGAAAGGCCGGTAGAAGAAGGACAGCATTTCCACTTGACGCCTGTGCTCTAAAGATTGAAATTTAATTTTTTACTAAAAAAATGTCTTAACTCCAACGAAAACTAATCAATTGTCACAAAACTCAATAGAAGCATGCAGTCTTGCCTATTTACATTCCAAATTATGTCATTTTCTAGGAAAGCTGTAAGAAATCGGAAACCCTAAAGGTCAATTAAAAAAAATAGAATACGAACAATATTTGCGCTAAAAGGATTATCATTCATTCTTCTTGCAATACAATGTTAATCCTAATTACCCTATAAAATATGCTAGAACACCAAACAGTAACCAATAAATAATAGAATAGTGGATCTATCAATATAACCTGCTTTCGGGGAGAGAAAGAAACCAAAATTAAATGACCAATGTATCATGATGTTTATTAGCCTTTCATCACTGAGTGAAGCACCACGTAGGCCAACTGATGGATTATTGCATTACAACAATATAATCAGCCATCAACCTACAATGAAACGCCGATGCATCATAAGGCGCATTAGTTTTTCGTAAAGCACCGTGTTAAAAAAAAATGGCAGTGCAGTGGAAAAGTCAATACGACAAAGGTCATTTTTGCAATTCGTTAAGAAAAGCTGCCGTTAAGGAGTGACCTAAAATTAATGAACGATGCACCACGACGTTCGTAAGTCTTTCATCGGGGGTAAAGCACCGTGGAAATAATATGGCAGTGGCGTGGAGAATAGCGCGGAAGGACACATATACTTTATACAGGAAATGCGATACTTAGCGGCCATTAGTGTAACAGGAATGGGAAAAGTTGCTCCCCAAACTGCCGCCGTCCAATGAATCCGAACCGTTGTAGCTATACCAACTTTTTCCAAGTAAGAAGTCTCGTTTTACTATGGCAGCTTAAAACCGCACAATTTTATTAATCGACGTCGCATAATGGTGGGTAGAACGATTTTTTCAGCAAACATTTTCAGGCGAATCAGCAATTGCTGCGGAAAGTTCATTTTCCTTCACAAAGAGAATTTTCCTTCTCTACAGTATTTTTTTCTTTTACCTTAAACTTTACGAAATTCATATTATTCGAGTTTGATAGTACTGGCTATTTTCCATTCATTTTTGGATGAAATATAACAGCACGTACCCGACAAAAGCCAGTGATTCTTGAGCACATATGGATTCAAAAATATAAATGGCATTTTGGTCTCCTGTAACTCTTTCGTCTTCTGTCTTCCTTAAAAAACCTTAAAAAAAACAGCCTGGGTCAAGGTGAAAGGTTGAGCGGTTTCTCGACGGATGAATCAAAGTGCTGGTATATAAATAGATGATGAATTATTTTATAACTACAGTCAGTATGCCAACAGCAACTCCAAACTTGTTGCCTAGACCATGCATCCTATTGGTTAGTGAGTTGAATTCCTTTTTTTGCTGAAAAATGTTAAATTTTGTCATCTGTTCTTCGTCGGTAGATGGAATTTAATAGAGACGATGGTGGCAGGGCTATTAATCAGGTGGATGATGACTATATAATACAACTAGTTTTGAAATAATTCTCCCGTCAGACAGCATAATTAGATGCGATCGATTCATCAAACGTACGTAATTATGTTTTAATTGGAATTTTGAGCTCAAAATGTATGTACCTATACAAAGGGGACCAAATAGGTAAATTATACTCCACTTGACTTCTAACTAATGACGTGTAGAGCGTTCTCATTCAATCTAAAGACTTTAAAGAAATCAATTAAAGTTCAGAGAAGCATCTTTAAAGCCATGTTAGTTACGTCGTTAATATGTGAAATGACCGGTCAGTGGCTGAGTTGGCATCGTCGAGAGTTCAATTCCTCGGCTGGCTAAGTCATCCATCACAACACAAGCAACATCTTCCGCTTACTGTGATAGTAGTAGGAGATTTTCAAATATTTTCAGGTTATGCGTAACCAGAGAGTATCTGTCTTTCTTTAATTAAAAAAATATCAATTTTTCATGAAATATTACTCGTGTTCCGAATTTGTGATGCTGATGAAAAATTGCTTATTGTAAATTCATTAAAATATTATAATGAGTTTTTAAATATCGTATTACTTGACACTTCTGGACGTTAAAAAAATAAAGCATTTTGTTCGCACCATTCACGTAGTTGGTAAGTTTCGATAACAGCACAAACTTTTACAAAAGCACACCACGCGGCTCTCCTACAAGAATAGATCACTTCAACGTAAATAAATAATGTACTCAGATAATATAATATAATATGTACTGTCTTGTTAGAGGGGAAGTATATGTTATACCCGACTGCCGCGGCACGAGACGGAAACACTTTGCGCGCTACATTTAATCTGATTACGTTTATTTTTATGCTCTCCAGTGCAGATAGGGCCCGAGACTTGCACCGCCGCTTTAGAAACTACTTTTTATTTGTTCCCCAAGTATAAAAATCTTCCCAGACGAGGAACAAGCGAGTGATTTAAGCCGAAGTTTTTTTTGCTAGCAAACAAAAATGATAGCTTTTCGAAATTCCATGGAAGTTATTACATAAATACACTTTAGTTACTGTAGGAGCTTTTTTTAGCTCTGTGTTTAAATCACGTTTTCTTCAAGATATAAAGAAAAAAACGACAGTAAAATACGTATTTTTTTTAAATGAATGCATTGTAATCTTACTGTTTTTTTTTTCTCGTTTTATTTACAAAACTAAGGAAAATAATCTTTTCCTCTTTACCTTCCGGCGACAAGCTTTGTACAAAGAGACCTTCCTTAAATGCGTCTAATTTTCATCCATCCGAAGCCGGAAGTTCTCTTTAAGTCGTCAGCCAATCGCATTTGTGAGTGATCTCTGTTTTCCTTTCCAAGCAAATAATACCGTCCGATGACGGTGGAATTCTAACGGTCTTTTATTAACTATGACGGAAAACAATGATCAAAAATGCCTACTTATATTTTAAGCTATCGTACGTAGCCTGTTCTACCAAAAAAATCATCTTACTTATGACAAATTAAATTAAATTTAAAAAAAACACGTTTTTGGAAAAATGCCCCCAATAACGAATGTTAAGCATCCGTTTTTGATTTTCATCACGTGATTTTCATCACTAAACGGAGGCATGCAAAGTTGACCATATTCAGTTATTATTAATTTGTTATTCATGTATTGAACCTTAAAAAAAACTTCTGAAAGCAATGAAAAAACAAGAAGCAAGACAACAAAACTTTCGAAAAGTAAAATGTTGAACCTTTGAAACATTCTGTGAAACATATAACAAAAGTTATTGAGCAATGATAAAAAGTGTTTTTGTTTTCAAAAAAGTAATCAAATTTATATTTATCTGAATTAATTCTGTTTATTTAATGATCAATTTACACCGTAATTATAACGTAATTACTTGGAATGTTTGTTCGCGGAATATTTCTGCATATAATGTACTATAATATGTACGAGCGAGATAATCAAAACATGAAAGAGTTGTGCATTCATATATGTGTTGTTTGTAATCAGATTTAATATTATATTATGGAGTTAATTACTAAGTCTGTAATTGTATGTACTTTTTGTAGCTATAAGTTGTATGTGCATGGTGAGATGATTGCTAAAAAAAAATATACTTTCTAGATTACTGAACTCAGCGATATGAAGATTTAAAGGTATTTCGTTTACCATGTCACGTGTCTATATATGTAATTCTACCCACTTGATTTTTTTAAATATTCAATAGACCGCAATGTTAGCTACATTAGTCTTCCTTTAAATCCGTTCGTTAGATTTCCTGTCTTGCAAAGACGACTAGAATGGATCAATGTGACGTTGCCATTCATGTCTCCGGGCGACGTTCGTAGTTAGAGACAACGTTAGCACTTCAGTCATGAAAACAGATCGACATACTCGTATTTAACATTGCAGTCAGCGGTATGGCTGGTGTATCTTTTGTGAATACGAATAAGTACATTGTTTCCAAATTTTTCATTAAATCGTTTTTTTTTACAAAGTCCGTTTCCGGGTTACGATAACATGACAATATTTTAAATCCTTCTACTTCTATTATTATACTCGTAAGTGTAAAATGTTGCTAGAGTAATGATGGTCGCGACGCCTGGCCTGCCAGTTCCTCATTTGGTTTCCTGCAAAGATAAGTATATTAACTCGTTTGCTGCTGGCTTTGTGCTATGTTAGATTAACATATTCGTATGTCACATTATGTTTTTTTTTTTTTGAATTAATAAATAATCTCTATCACCTTCAACTATGTAAATGTAATAGTTACGGTTGTATAATTTTTCTGTAATAACTGAAATATATCTAAAACCTGCACATTGACATTACAACACCGTCATGTTCATTAGAGCTTATTTGAATTCAAATACTTTTGTTCATGTATTACCTTATATTGCAAGATAGCTTTTAGATTACTAATCTTCAACCGGGTTTTCGTTGTTCTCACTTATTACCCCAATAATATTAATTCATGGAAGGTTGGGTAAACATTTCTTGCATCTCAAAACATAGAACATTTCTTTCTGGGCTAAGGTAAACACCCGCTTTGGAGAAATTGTATATACTTGACTAAAAAATTCGATAAGAAAAATGTTTTCATAATATCATTTATTTTTTTTACATACGGTGAAGCTTTTGATTTTTTTTTACATATTAATGTTCAAATCTGAAAGCTAAACGTGCGTTACGAAGACCCTTTTGACCTAGTGCTCGGCGGAGATAAAAGTTTTATTTCACTCCATAAAGGCAAGGTCGAGTGGAAGGTTGTATTCGGCACGTTTTTCTAATACGGTTATCATCGGTTGGCTGCACTGAAATTTTTGCGACGTCCCGCTTGTTCAATCGGGTGATAGTCATTGAGTTATTTAGACAGTCGGTTTATTGGTTTAGTTGTAAATTAAAGTGCGTACAGCTGTACAAGCGGACTCATTGAACAGTTTTTTTAAAGTCATTAAACAATAATTTATTTATAAAAAAAAATGATTGTAGGTGTTCAAGTTTAAATTGCAGAACTCCGTTTTAATTTTTGGTTGTTATTAAGTTTTCATAGAAAGCAATAAAATTTTTATGTTGTTTGACATATTGTTAAATTATAAAAACGGTTTATTTATTTTTAAATGTTCCGCTGTTTAATGATTATTACGAGTGACAACTGTTTCTCCTTACGAAGGCATTATAAAGACAAAAAAATAATATATGGGTATATTAAGTATTTTTTCAGCAAATGTTTAGTAAGTCCTACTAATTTATTGGTTTGCACTAAAAATAGTACGTGATATTTGTTTTAGTTGATTATTCCAACTGACAAGAAGAATCAACAGATTATCCTTTGAAACGTGCTACCAATTACCAGTTAAAATCATCCATGACACTTTATTTGACAGTTTCTCCATTTGAAATGATTTAATGTCACCAGTCACCGCGCTTCAAGTGTTTGAGCCGCTTTTAAAAATAAATCATCTCGCCTTTGTGAACGACACGAATTTCGGAAATAATTCATATTTTGGCCGTAGTAGGGCGTACAAGCTAGGATGGATGCCAATCGTGAGAAAATAACACATTTTAATTGGCATTGGCATGTATTTTTACGTGCTTCAAATCAAAAACCAATGCATTGGAACAACAATAAAGTGATATGTCTCCTATCTTCTACGGAAGCTTTCTACAATCATTTCTATAATGATTTAAAAAATCGGGTTTAATGTAAAATTTATGACAAAACCTTCAAATCTAAAATAAATAACTTCACGAAATTAACTCCTGGTTATTACAGATGTCACCTGCCAAGAAAAGGTCCAGATTTTTGTGAGATAGACTGGGAATATATATTTTTATTAGGACGGAGAAATTGTACATTTACACATTAGATTTAAATTAATGTTTCATAAATAGATTTTGATATCTTTGATATATATGCATATAGATTTGATTAGGATAGCTCAGAAACAATAAAGTTTTCAAATACATGATTATTTTGTGGATTTTTCTTTCTGCAGAGATGAGTTTAAGATTTCGAACTGCATTCTGTTGAGTATTTTATCCATCTGAGATCAGGTAGTAGCATTTTTTAAATGTTACACCTCACTTGATAGCTCCTGTCTATACGGTGTAAAGAGAGGGGAACTAAATAACCAACCGACTAGGCAGGGTTGTGAGGGAGGTCAATGTAGGGGCTGTATGAAAGGATTCGTTAATGCGGGCATTAAAGAGGCCCGGTTTATATGAAGGTGGGTAAAAAGATATCGGTAATTCGTTTCACATGCTCACCGAGTTTCACAATAACTAGTTGGTGAAACGACCCGGTCTCATGAAGCCGACATCAACTGTGAACGGGTAATGTAGTATTATAAACTTTAAGAGCTGAAACTTCAAAATAGCAGTCTTAGAACTTATTATCTGCGCTGCTCTTTGGTTCATTTCTCCTTCTGATTGCTGATAACGTTGCTGGTTAACGTTAAATGGTGTTTTCAGGAATGCGCATACCTTCCTGAAATTTCGCATATAAGTGGATTTACCCTGGACATTTTTTCAACGTAAAAAAACTTTCTCCACTCATACCATAATTTTTTTCGAAACCCTATTTTAGCTATGGGAAAAATGAAAACAATTTTTTTCATTTACGAGATATTTTTTTAATTCTTTTGTACCTACTGTTAAATGCTTCGAACATATTCAGAACACAACATTTTACAGGCTGGAATATCCTTTGAAAATATAGTGCCATCAATGCTTGCACGCTTTCTCCCAATCATCATTTCGAATGATAAATTATTCGTCCTAGTTGCAACCGCTGCACGGCTCGCGTGTGTATCGGAGGATACGTAAATACCAACCAAAACGTGGGTTCCCGCTACTGGAGCGCTGCAACGGGTAGACTTCTGATTTAAACAGTCGCTTACTAATTTTGCAACGCCAATTTCGATATTGAATGATGGATTTGGAAGCAGGAATTCCTAGATGAATATTTTGGATAACAGCAAATATTTCGTTATTACACGAATTTGTGCAATTCGTGCAAGCCATTGCGGGGAATTTAAGTACATACGCTACTCTTATTGCCTCCATCAATTGACATATTTGATTGACCTCGTGGTGAAAAGTTTTATTCACTGACTGAGTTCAGTTTCCTACCTACTTCGTTTTGAAAAACTTTTTTTCCTGCTATCAAACTCTCTCTTGGTCCCGTACTGAAATATGCAGGGTGTATCAGCACAAACCTGACACACTTTAAGCAGTGATTCCTGAGCTTGTTTGGAGTAAAAACGTTTTTTAAATTTTATTTAATTTCAACAATTCAAACAACAACAAAAAATATGTAATCGCCCCATTCCCCAGTTACCTACTGTTGTTTTATATTTTTAAATGAAAAAAGGCTACCGAATAAGAAGACCTAGACTAGATGCCATTTACATTTTTTACTCCAAGTAAGCTCAGTTTGTTAATTTCTGTCGGGTATGTGCTGATGTACTCCGTATAGTGGAGAAAGGATCGGAGGGCTAATTGTGTAAAGAAGTCTTTGATCTGCCCAAGGTTGTAAATCTTGGACTTTATGGATTGATTGAATAAAACCGTGAAAATCTTGACGCAGATTGGTGTTTGTTGACTCGTTTAATGAAAACACTGTCGTCGTTTATACTATTACATATTTTTGATAATTAATACAAATCTTCTAGCGAGGCTTGAATCTCTCTACAGTAAGTTAATGAAGGCTGTTTATTAAGAATTTTGTGAGAAACGGAGAAAGAGTTGACAAATGATGATTTTTATAATATTGACATTTGAAAGGCGTAGAACGGTAAAATAAATTGCATCATTTAAGATAAATTGTCGCTAACAAAAAGTTGTCCAAAGAAGCGAAGCTAGCAGTCCACAATGGAGTGCTGATACCAACCCCGATGTATGGCAGTGAGGCATGGAATTAGCAGAGGAAGGATGAATGTAAACTGAATGCTGTAGAAATGAGATCTCTGTGACGAATGAGTGGTAAAACTATGTACGATCGTGTGAAAAATATTGAGATTCGTAAAGAATGCAAGGCTGATGTAAGCGTAATGAGTAAAATTAAGAAAGGGACGCTTAGGTGGTTTGGGGATGTAGAGCGAATGAACAAAGAAAGGAGTGTAAGGAGAATTTATGACGCGAATGTGAATGGAAGAAGAAGCCGGGGACGCCCGAGGAAGACATGGCACGGTCAAGTGAATCAAATACTGGAGTCGGGCCATGCCAGAAGTCAGAATAATAGAAGAGAATGTATGAGACGATGTATGAATATGAATGAAGCAAGAAGTGTACGCCAAGTTCGAGTTGTTTGGCGGCCCGTTCTCTCCGCCTACCCCTGCGGAAAAACGGCGTGATGGTTAATTAGTTAGTTAGTTAGATTAGAAGTTAGATTTTCGTTACTATTTTGTGATATTTTGGGTATGACATGCTTTTTATTACTATTCTGTGATATTTTGGGCATGACATGATTTTCAATAACATTTAGGGTTATATAGAGGTAACACCCAGTATAAACATTTATAAAAAAATTATGCATTTTTTTATAAAAAAATATGGTTAATTAGACGGATTTATTCAGCATATGGCAACATTTTACAATCTCAATCATACCAAAAATCTGTAATACTTTAAATAACCCAAAAGTTTACGCAAAATTAGCAGCGGTTTCAAATTGACTCAATAGTACCAACGTTTGAATAAGCCCAATTACTCCGGTATCAGTGCGAACCGAGAGTCTAGACAATTGTATCAGCTCCTATTAAGATTGCGAGCCTTATTTCACACCTATAGGGTACCGCCCTAAGTAACAATGATCAAAGTTAGAACCTAGCCTTTCATGTGCAATGAACACGATCTTTGAACTTCAAAGTTCTTATGCGCTTCGTGCCGGAACTACCTACCGATGGAATGAACTTCGAAGATCTTTTGTGCGCTAGAAACACGAATAGGTAGCGCGGAATATGAGCCATTATATGCCACACGAATAAGCTTGTATTGTAACCGAACAACTTAACCGAAATTATCACGCAAAGATCACCCGCTCCTCTTGGCTTTGCTCCGCTTGCACTCTAATCTTAACGCTAGTTGCAGGGCGCACTTTCAGCTAAATTTAAACCCGGCCGAATACTGCATTCAACCTTCTGAGGAAAACTCTACCTCAAAATTATTGGAAATAAGAAGATGATTACAAACCGTGAGAAAATGATTTTCCTGGGAGAATCACTTTCTCCTTAGTTTAAGGATCTACTTCGGAAGACCAAAAAAGGGGAATGAACTAAAAAATAAATATTTTTCTTTCAAAAATGGATCCATTCTAATCAAAGAAGATGAAGACAAAAAAAAACAGAGAAATAAAACACGAACAGCGGAGATATTTTTCAAAAGTTAGCGTTCTCCCACATTTCGCTCCGCAACAGGGTCCATTACCGCGTGAACCACTTTAAGTGACGCCGGAGTTAATTTGTTTTTCAAGGCCCATTCGAATTTGCTTATTTGATCGACTTAGCTTGAACTGTAAATTTGACTTAGTTCGAGTTTCGAAACTTAAAAATATTGCTCAAACATTGTAAAATAACACTTTCAACACCTTTCTACAATGTTTATTATAAAAGTTTTCTCTTAAAGTTGTACAATTTCGCACTTGTAAAAAAAATTGGGACCACTTCGTATTTTGTATTTTCTGTTTTGACAGTTTTAAAATATGAACATTTTTATTGGCGCGCCAAGCGGAGTGAATATGAACTACATAAATGTCAACTAAAAATTTTCTTATATCAACCTTACTCTATTGAACTTATATTTTTAATCAATAGAGTCGATATTGGTTTTGGTCTCCAAATACGAATTTAAAGTATTGGAATAATAATAATATTATTTTTCATGACTTAAACTGCGTTCTCACCTCATGCGATAGTTTACCCGATAGAAATAGAAGACCAGTGATAAAACTACTTCAACTTTTGTTCTATTCTATATTATAGATCGGCAATAGAAGCATGTGAATGGCAGAAAACAATAATGAATTAATAAAGAATCAACATTTATTTTCTAGGTTAACTTTTTAGAGAATGAATTAATAAAGAATCAACCTTTGTTTTTTTTATCTTAACTTTTTAGAGACGAAGCGATGCTGCAATCAATAACATAAAATGATTATTTGGAATATTTTTTTTTTTTTTAAATTAACCGTAATTGCCTGTTTTCTTTTAAAACGGTTTATTTATTATTTTTATTTTTTACTTAACTCTAATTTATTTTTGACTTTATTAAAAAAATGAATTTTAACATGAAAAAAATTGATTTCTACAAATTGTAGATCAAATCAACACATACTTGATTAAGAATTACGAATTCGTACGATGTTTTGCAGACATTACTAGAACAAATTAATTGAAATGGAATAGAAATAGAGTAAGTGTGATATCAAAGAAAGATTCGATCTAATTCGATGAAATAGACCACACAAGCTTTACTTTTAGGCCATTTTAAAATTTTGAATTAATGCGAAAAATTCAATAAGGAACTCCAATCCATTTTTATTTTATTTTTTATTTATTTATTAATGTTAACGTTTTAATTTAAAATCCAGTTTTTTTAATTTTTCTTTTTATAGTACGTTTGCATAGTTAAGATAATAAATAAATTTGAATTTTTTAAAGCCACCAAAACGCACGAAATCTAGGATTTGTTGGGTGTGACGTCACATGAGTAGTCAGATATACGGCGGTTCGATAGGCGGTAATCGATATTGTAAGCAATCCGTACAAAATTTCGAGACCCTTTTTTCTCAAATTTAACTTCTTTTAATTGAAGAAAATATTTTAGAATGTCAGCGTGTCGTCACTTGCAGGTGCATTACAAAGGTACGTACTTACGCGAACACAGCATATTTGGAACTGAAGTAGGTACCTATGTGCTAAGAAAAATGTTTGTTTTTAAAACCAGACAAGCGATAAAGTACCAACATAAAACATATTATAACAGAGATCATCCAAAATCTACATTTGAGTTGTATGCTATTTATTTGTTTTATTCTAAAGAATATATTTTATTATTATTATTTGTTTGTTTTTAATAAATCAAACGATTTTTATGTTTTGTTCTACAAATTTCCTCTCTTTACCACTGTTACATTTGTTTTTTTCATATTTTCTTAACTATTGTTTGATAATCACCGTTGTTTTGTTCGGATTATATCTATTCAATTGTTAAATAGTTAACCTCAATACAGGCTAAGTCGTGGTGAGGTTAATAATTGTATATGAATACAATACATTTTAATTGTAAAGAAACAATAAAAATGTTTTGCTGAACCTCATCAGAAAATGATAAATAATGCCTTTAAATATATCATAAATGTTGATGCATTTTCCTAAATATTTATGTGAAATAGCAACATTTAAATCACTCATATGGAGCTTTATTAACTGGCTTTGGGACAAACTGCCCCTCTAAGAACTTAAATAGCTCAGTGGTTCAACTCTGAGAATAAAATTCTTAAGTAGTCGTTTGTGCATTGCGCGAGGCTGTTATAATATGGGTAAAAGTTATGAAAAGCTTCTCATATACGCAAAATAGGAGACAGTATTGCTATAGTTAACTCCACTGACTCCACTGGAAGTTGGAGCTCTTTTGTGGTATCCCATAAATATTTGATCTAAAAATACACATCTAATACTTTTAAGTAGTCTGTAAAATAGCGGAGGACGTTACAATACGAGTACAAAATACAAATTATCAGTAAAAACAGTCAACATTTTATTAATTCAACCACATGAACATGATAAATGGATTAAAAGTGGTTAATGATTCATAAAAATTGTAATTTGCGAACCCCACATCCGAAAAACCATAATCAATTATTACGCGCCCTCTGACTCATATCAGAGGAAGTTTCTCACCCCTCGATAAATAAAATCATATTAAGTGTACAAAACAAAGCTGCCCACGATTAAAAATAAATAATATCGAATCGACAAGGGTCGGTGCTACGTTATCTGCGTATCGTCCAACCCTTGATAATGTTAACACAATGTAAACACTATCGGATAGTATATTAAATGTGAACATACCCCGCTGACCATCTGTAACTAATAGATTCGGTTCGATTCCCTGGTGCATTCTTTCCTCCGCTATCTGCTGTTTATTCATGCTGGGGTCCTAGTAATTACGGTGGATATTTTATCGCTTCTACCCCATACGAGCCCATTTGATTCAAATAACCGAGATGCCGTACTTAAGATAGCAACCAAAAGCATTGAAATGTTGGAATTAAACAAGATTCGAACTAACTCTGAACATTTCAATCATTGACAAAGCAAAGCTTTAACGGTACGTCATTTTGGGAGCACGCCATCACCGTGGCACTAAGTGATACTTAAATACCTCTGACAATGAGTGAAATTTAATATTATTGCTCGTTTATTACCTGTAAAACATGGTGAAGTCACCACAAAGTAGCCAATTAACGGAGTACTAAATAATTATTGTTTTTGCCGTTCGCTGATATAATCCACACCCTTTCTTGAAATGTTCATACTAACATATTGTAATGACTCTATTCAAACAGGTTACCAAAATAGTTGAGTGAGAATGGTGCTAGAGAAAAATAACATTAAAAAAATATATCACATTTAAAGTAATGAAAGCTAAACTCGAACTTAAATACATTCTGTTTCATTCACTGGTTATAAATTGCAACGTTATTGTAACTTGCTTATGATAAGAGTTAGGTTTATCAATACTACTAGCTCATGTGTACCCTTGCTCGGGTTTATATAAAGTTCTGAGATTGTGAATTCTTGCTTGTCATTAGGGTGTCATAATTGATTTGACAGCGAAAGTAACTATGTCCAAATAAAGAAACATTCATTTGAATATTTAATTTCATTCCAAAGGTTTTTTTTTCAAAATATATCTAAATCGTAAAGTTATGAAGTAGGTACTTACTCGTGTTTTGCATTTTGAAAATATTCTACCCAAAAAAAACTTCTTCTTTTGAATATGCAATCTGTGGCTAACCAGAGTGTTATTTCTATGGGCTAACCTAAATAAAACATGGCGGGTACAATGTTTTCCATACTAATTTTAAAACGTTATAGCAACAATTTTACATATTGGATTTCTTTCAAACTACTTTCTAAACCTTCCAGGAACTAATAAGAACAAACTGTGCTATTTTCAGCGAAACCGGTACAGTGGTTTTAGAGAACATCGAGGACAACCAAACAAATAAACAAACTTACATTGATTAATTGATAAACTAAAGTTCTTTAAAACTTAAGACAAGATTTTTGTGCATAGTGCAAAGGGTAAAAAAATAATAAACTTACATTGATTTATAAATATATATATGGATTAGTAAGTAGTGGCAGATAAATGCGTACGTACAAGAATATAAATGGTACGTTTTTAGTTATGTGACAATTTGGCAGGTAAGGTAGAATGAGTAAACCACAAAAATCTGTTTTGTGTAGTAATTAATTTTAATAAAAAAAAGCTTTCCTCTGATTGTCTAAGTTTGTTGCTCAGGAAGTTCATTTCTATAGATAATGCAAATTTTATATAGGAAAGGGTAGATTTTTTTTACGTAAGCTTTAAACCCTTTTAATGATTTCTGGTGGCATTAAATTAATATGAAAATAGAAGCCTTCATAAAACGATGTGATAGTGGTATACGTAATGCTATCAATGAAATGCTTTTACACACCCATGTCAAGTTATTCATCCAAAACTGTCGTATTAAAACTTTAAAAGGGTCATATTTTTTAAACACGAAGGCATCAATCATGCAACATTGTCCTTTAAACAAACGATGTACAAAATAACGCGTGTAATAGGTAAATGTAGGCATTTTCAATTCAAAGGCATTTTTCTCGAAGACTCCACATTTTTCAATGTCGATATTGTTCTTTTTTAACGTAAACCACAGCTGATTTATTTTTCATGAATAGGCAGAGCCTTTAGCACCTTTTTCTTAAGTATTTTTACAAGGGTGTCGAAATAAACTTTGTTACGACCAGTGTTAAATTTTATGTAGAAAACACATTACATAAATAATGAATAATGAACAAAGACACTAGATTCCGCTGTAGTTATTTTTTTAATGTTTCAATTTTTAACTTAGTATTTATGAGAGGGATAGAACGGTTAATATGGAGATTTAATTAAAGTTTGTACAAAAAATATTATAGCTAATTCTATATTTAAATTAGATTTAATTTAATCCTTTCGAAGAGATCACCGCGATGAGAGATTTAGAAAGTCAAATTACCTTCAATCGAAAATCAACCATCTTTGAATACATAAGACTCCCGCGTTGTTTTACCTTCACATGGTGTACTCTCCCGTGCTGTAATAACGCGTACATTTATTGCATGTCCTGAGCTGGGTCCGGCTGATACCGCGGGATAAATCCAGCCTCCGGGCTCTAAGCCCAATTTGTAACACCCTGGACAGTGCGTTCTATTTCACTTTGCTACCCCCGCTATCCTTACGCTCTCTCCCATCCTTCCCGACTACATTATTCACGTTTCATTTAGACTGGTCTTGGGGTTTAGACAGCCTTTGCAAGCTTATTTTTTTTTTAGTTTAGTGCTCTTGGACCTAGACCTAGAAACATAATTGAATGAACCGAAAACATTCAGCTACTCATGTCAAGAGTCAGTGACGTGCATTGCTCATTTATAAAGGAAAAAACCACGGCATCTCAGTGGCGGATAAGTGAGATAATGTGTTATTAGTTTCGAAAACACAATTGTATTTTTTTTATGGTTTTCAAATATTTCTTACCTAAGAAGTCATAATATGCTGGCAAAATATTAAAAAAATGTTTTTTTTTTTTTGGGAATGGGAATCAGGGAAGGACGACACAAAAAAGTCAACTTTAGAAAAACATAAAAACTCTTATATGGCATCCAAATCGTCATAATGGAATTTCCCATCCAAGTCAAATGACATATTACAATCCGATTATGACCTTGTGGGGTTCCTCATTAGAAGTCTTTCTACACCCTGGTATCACTAGCCAGCGCGTACTTTACGTTAGTTTTCCGGCGCTGCTCCGTTTAACACCTTCCTTTAGTATCCTAGTACCGCATCAGCTGTACACATACATCTTCTTTCTACATTGGTGACCCCAACGTGATCGACAAGTTGAAGGTTGATTTATTAGACACAATATGCACTTTTTCTAACTTAAATATGAAATATCAGAAAGATACTGAATGAAGACGATGAACGGAGCAGCGTCTGTAAATTAATGTAATGCAGCCGTGTCTGCGAGCGGGGAGCAGGAATACGAGCGCGCTGACTAGTGATACCAGGGCGTAGAAATAGTTCTAATCAGGAACCACCTCAACTTAAAATAATCAACATTTAACGCAATGAGTACTAGAAATTATTCGAAAGAACATGTTTTTTAACGTCTATTACTTTCGGCCATTTATAATTATTCGGCCTTTATGTTTGGGAAGTGTTGAGTGACTATGAAAAATGATATTGAGTGACGGTGATCCACCAGTTGGTGAACTTTTACATAGTTCTTTACCATAACCCACTTGAGTCCCGGTGGTGCTCAGTACCGTAACTTAAAAATATTCCACCTCACTATTCTTGACCTCTGCGGCGTCCTGAGAACCTAGATTTACCCAAATAATAAATTGAATTTCACGCAACAAGTTCAAGAGGGGATTCGTCTTTCTACTGAAGGAAAACATCTAATCGTGTTTACATCTAAATCTTCATTGAGAAAGTGAATTACACTTGATACGTCTAACATTATTCGTTTTAAATAATGAGATTGAGTTTTTTTTTCTTTATTAAGTTGTGTTGAAAATATATTATCCGTCGTGTTTAGTAACCAGGTCTGAATAGTCAGGTACTTTCCAACCCATCTCTACCTCGTCTCCTTCTCCTCCCCATTATTCACACCCTCACGATATACCCGATGCCAGACAGTTGTGATTCTTTTGTGGTATTCATATAAAACAAAATGAAAGACATTCCCAGTGTCAGCCTGGTAGTAGACCATCATTCAGAATCGACATGTTGCTTGGAATGGCTATAACCGTGTTTGATGACCGGATCTGAATATCCAGATTTTTTATTAACATTTCCCTTCCCGATCTCCTATCCTACCCCTCTCTCTTCAGCCTCACATAATATCCCAATTGAACATGCCATATTCCCACTACACTATTTTATATCTAATATGTTTTTATATTTTACATATATGTGTTATATTTTATACGTAAAATATTTTATTTATATATACTTTTATACGAAATATATTTTATGTATATTATGTTTTACGTATACGAGTATGTATTATATTCTACATATATGTTTCATATTTAATATATATTATATTAAATATGTATTATATTTAATATATATTATATTATGTTACTATATGTACCTATTCTTTTTTTTTGCTAAAAGAAAGGACATGCTAAATTGATTTTTTAATTTACTATTTTTCTGACCTTTACAGTAATATGTGCGTTGTACACAGCCTGAGTTGACTTTCCATCAGTTTTTTCATCGAGTTGATATTTCTAAAACAGTTAAAATGTTAATTTTCAAATCACACAAACATCCAGAAGTATTATCCAATTCCGGCACTATAAAAAAAAAACCGAATCATTTGCATCTCCCTCTGGAAGTTGGTTTCAAATCACTGCTTCTCTCTGCAAGGAATAATTGCTGAATTATTAACCTGGGCCGACCGAGTCCGGAAAGCGAAAGAATAATTCCGTGACAAAAAAAAACAACAAAGTTAAAACTGGCAACGGGGGGTCTTTCTCTGCCAAAACCGAGAATCTCTTAATCGCTTTTTTATCACGGGGATGTTTTGTAAAATCCAGAAGTTTATTCCATTCTTCGGATATTTTAAGTTCAAACATATTCGAGTATTTAAAAATGAATCGAGGATTTTCAGTTAGAATTTTAACGAAATTTCATCGACGTGGTGTGCACGAGTTTGAACAAATATATCAATATAGTACACCGTTTTGAAGGCTTTCATTATATATGATGGTGTCAATGCTGTTGGTTCGAATGATGTAAAGGTGATTGACAAGTTTAATCAACGTTCGGATATCGCAGTAAACGTTAATAGAGTAATAAAAAAGCCCTTTCTTTTTAGAATGCATTTTCTACAAACATCGAAATCAAAACTAAAGATATAACATATATTATAATGAGTTATCGGCATACCTAATTTCTCAGAAATACCGGGTTCTTCTGTTTCAAATATTTTGATACTACAAAATACAAAATATTATATTTTAAAGCTTAAGCATTTAGTTCTCTTTATTTATACTAGATCACCGATTGACCGATTTAAATCTGTCGTGGTCATCTTTATACTAGTATACTTTGAACTTGTTCTAATATCACTATAATCATAAAAGAATATATACTAATTTGTACCAGTCTGAAAATGTTCGTAGAAAGATTAAACCGTTAGGGTCAAAACAATTATTTGTAAAAAAGAAATAAGTTTTTTTATCTATAAAATATTTCAATGGAATTTCAGTAATAATATATTATCATGACAGTTCCAATAACAGTATCAACCACACTTCACCACTGAAAAATCTGTTGAAATCAGTTCGCTGCATGAACGGACAGAAGATATTCATGTGATTTTAGGGTGTTCCTTGAAGTTTGGAGGTTTCGGACTGGAGGGAGCTTTGCATAAATTTGGCGATCACAAACATTGTAATCCAAGTAAACTGGAAGCCTGTTGCGTACCGCCCCTTTCGCAGAATGGTTACTTTCTATTCCCCCGTGGTAAAAAGGGTTGGACTCCTTCAAACCTCTACATCCTTCAGTAGTTTTCGTAACATTTGTATAGGTTTTTGCCATTTTCATTTGAAATTCTAATCGCAGGTGATTTTTTTTTACGTAAAAAGTGGTCATGCGACAATATTCGTGAAAATTCAAGAGAATGTAATTAAGTCAACCAGAATCTACCTATGTAACGTAAAAGTAAATCTTCACTAGTAGATTTGTTGAATCTTTTACCTCTTTCTCATAAACGATGCAAGAAACAAAGTCACCGCAAAGGAGTCACCACATTTAGTAAAATAAGACACATATTTTATGGAATTATGTATTTTTCTCGATTTTAGCTTTAAGTATATTTATTATTGATGAATTAAAGTGCACGTTTTCTCACTCCATTTAAAAGTTGAAGTAATTTAACAAAAAAATATTTTTGCTATAAATGCCACTTGCTTACATAATTCTGTAGCTTGCTTCTAAAGGAGCTTCTAAATATCAGTTTTTCGATATGTATTTTTCTGTAATTTCGCCATAAAATTAGGATATCTTCCGATATCTAAAAAGACCGATTTCAATTTCTGGTTATTTTTCCATTTTCGGGGGGAAATGTTACACAATAAAATCGCGTTTCTAAACATTAAAACTTTCTTAAAAGAACCAATTCTACATAGACTTAAATTTACAAAAATGTCATAGCCCTTTAGAAGCAAACAGAATTATTTAAAAACTCTTGATAAAACCTCCAACTATTTATAGATATCATTGTACATTTGAAATTACTGTATTAAAAAATGCGCATTTCCCCTTAAAAATCTTGAGTACATACCTTCTACCTGAGTTGAATAGTTAATTTTGTGTAATAACACACAAATTGGCTAAGTTGGTTAAGCGGTTGCCCGAGATAGGCAGTGGTCCTGGGTTCGAGTCCCAGATGCGACTGAAATCTTTTTATTTTCTGTAGTTTTTTTCCGTTTTCATGTTTCATTTAGGTTACGTTAATATTATTTTCTACAATGATTAAATTGTTAACACTTATTTTATAGAAATATTAGCTACTGTTTTATAAGTCCACAGCCATTTACCGCCACGAATGCATTTCAAAATCTAAAACGATGTTGAAAAATCTTCAGATAGTCGCTTGCGGAATAATATTTCTTCACTAAACAAAATACAAGAACACAGCGGCATTTGAACGACAAACGTTTACGATAGAGAACAATCTCAAGTCGCGACTAATCCGTGCTCACTCGAGTGAATTAGACTGTCTAAAGCCTCGCTATTCATATAAGGGATGAAAAAGTCCTCTAGCCCCGAGGGCGCCCAACTTCCTCCGCAGTTCTACAGCCTTCACAGTTCTACAGCTCTACAGCCTCCAAGTTGGAGCCCGGCCCGGGAAGGAGCCTCCCTCACATGGTAATGACAGCCACTTTTCATCGCGGAGGCATTCAACCGGTTATCCCCGAACAGTGGAAGGCAAACTTTTACTTTACTTTTCCTTTAACTGTGATACGAGGAATTAAATTAGAAACCAACGATCATTTCGCCCCAAGAAAATCAATTAAAATTGGTTTAATATTATACCAATAATACGTTGGCTAAATTTTTGCGATATTAATTAATGTAAGGTCACCTACAATAATTACTACTTTCAAAAATCTTTTATCGAAACATTCATAATATAGATGCAGACTGCTAAACATGCTCGATAAATTGAATAGTTGAAAAAATTCCCACAAACATATTAAATATAATGTTTATTATGAGTAAGTAAATAAGTAAAAAATTATGATAAAAATAGGTTTTATGTGAAAAATGGAAACATGAAGTTAGCAGAGAGAAAAAAAAATTGCTTTCTGAAATTACATAAATTCAACAAAATTCAATTGAAATAATTTACATTTAAATTTTAGAAGCGTTTATTAAGCTCAACATTTTCCTGAGGACATCCTGTGTGGAGTAAATATTAAAAAAAATACTTACCTACCCAACTGTAATTTTGTTATATATTGAGATTAAAACCACTAACAGTTTTTTTTCCATCAAGTTTGTTTTAAATTAAAAATCCTGAAAAAGACATTTCTATATATTTTTCTTCCTGCTTAGTAAGTATAAAATTATTTTATCAATACATTTATCAATATTTATTTTCGGAATTTATAAAAATGGTTATGGCTATAAATGTTGTTTTTCATCAGTGAATGGACCAGATGGTACCTACGTATTATTATTTGTGTTCGTTTGAAAACGGGATAACTCACTTTCTTTTCCATGAAGACGATAAGTGAGATTACATTTTTGTCAATATCACTCAGCGAGCTATTCAGCCATTTTTGTCTTAGAAATGAAGCCAGCAACACCCAGACCCATTTGCAAACTGTCTTCATTTCCTCGGCAAAAAATGCTAATGTGCTTTAGAATCCCCGAGGCAACAAAGCAAGGAGCTTTATCTCCCCGTTTTTGGAGACACATCATTGCCTTATTTTGCTTGTATTCAATCTGCAGTGGTTTAGTTGGATGAAAAAGTTAAAGAAGTTTTACCAAATTGAAATTCAGATCTTTAATAAAAAAAAACAAATACTTTCATAATCATTATATTTAATAGTTTGTCTAGACAGGCCTTATTAGTCAACCTAATGGCCACTATTTCCAAAAAATATTCCAGCTGCTAATAAACAGTACATTAATTTTCAAATTTGAGTATGATTTGTGTATTATGTTATTACTTTGCTTTGATCTATTAACCCTGAAAGACTAATCTCAGTCGTTTTGACTAACACTTGTTGTATTTTATTTTGTATTTCTCTAAAAAATGCGCCGATCATGCTTATTTTTCGTGCAAACTCAGTCAACGAATAAAGCTTTCACACTGTGACCATATTACGTGGGTAAATGCTGTAATTTTCTATACATGACACCCTTGTTAGCCCATCTTGTCGAGAACACAAGATATATGTCAATTTTACGAAAGTTTAATAATTTCCATGCTTTGTAAGAGAATGAACCTTTTGAAGTTAGTTTTTTCGTTAATTTTCTTCATATTCATGTTACCGCTAATTTTCATAGTGAAAAGTGAAATAGCCTTAATAATATATAATTTTTTTATTCAACGAAAAAACAAACTTATTCTTGAATATGTAAACACCCCACTTTCCCTTAAATCACAGACCAATTGCAATCCTGCAATAGGCAAAACCTAATTATTTTATATAAAATTGCTTTATAAAAATTAACGTAGACGTTTGAAAACTTTGAAAAAATATCCATATTGTGAGGATCGTTAGGAGTGTTAGTCAAATTGACAAATTAATTTTTTTTACAGTAACTTCGACGATCTTCGGGAAATAATTTCCCTCAAGGCCTATATCATATTTGGGGATGCTGTGGAGAGGGTCTTTAATAGGATAGAAACGGGTGAACTCGAGTCTTGAAAAGACCCATGCTGTAGGAGGGAGGAAATACAGAGGCCGGAAATACAAAGAACGATTCGTGGAGGCGACCCGTTCTCATGTGACAAATGTCAACCGTGTGCAAATGTTAGGCGCGAGTTTTGCGTATTTCCCGACTATGCACCGGTGCCGAAAGGATCGATGACGCTAGTTCATCAGAGCATCTTCCGTTAAAATACCGGTAGAACAAGGACAACATTCCCACCTGACGTCTGTGCTCCAAAGATTCCAATCCGTTTGTTAAGATAGGCGAATCTATCAAACAGACCTTTTTTCTTTCAGATATTGTGGGGCTCCCAACCCAAGGTGGCTGCCAAATTCTAGAGTGGGGCTCATTTGTACAGGATCAGCAGATGTGTACTATTAAAGTATCTACGGGCTCTGTTAAATACGCTCAGCTTCTGAGATGCTAACTTTACTATGTCTTCGATGGAGCCCTCATACCTGAGCTGGTCACTTAAGGTTATATCAAGCATATCAATGGAGGGCTTGTTGGGAAGATTACATCCATTAATGAAGACTAGATTGTCATTTCGATCGCTTTTAGACGTAATCAGATATGATTGGGTTTTTGAAACATTAAATTCGACGAGGTTATTCTTACCCCGAAAGGAGACCACCGAGCTATTGTAGTTTATGTGCTCTTTGGGGGCTTGTCAAAAAAAAAGCTAACATGTACTGTACTCTCATCGCGTAACAATGGAATAGTGCACATGTCAAGAGGTCATTGATGTACAGAACTGATCCCTGTGGGATGCCATCATTTATCGAATGCGAGGAAGAGATGAAACCGTTAGCAACCATCAGAATCGATCACTTCCTCAAAAAGTCGGCAATCCACCTGCGCAAGAATACGGGAAGTCCTTAAGAAGGCAGTTTGTTGACAAATCCTCGGTGCCAAACCCGGTCAAACGCCTTAGACATATCCAGTGTTAGATAAGTCTTTACGTATAAAAATATCAGTAGTCTTCCATGATTACGTATGCTATTGGCACAGTAAAATCAAGATGCACAAGTTTTTTCTTTTTCAGTATCCTATCATATGGAGGTAGGCTATCATCGGGGCAATCTTCACCTTGCAAGCTGAATCCCGGAAAAATTCATTTAAGTTATACATTAATCTTTCCCTGGATTTTCACTGAAAAATACCACCAAGCAATCTAAATGCGTAGTAAGAGTAAAATAATAATAAGTCCTTCTATATCACACTAAATGCTCAACTTACTGTATAAAAAAAAGATTCTGCTGTACGACTTGATATCTTAGTCACAAGACAAATTCAAACTACCATACAAAAATATTGTATATGTGAGGTGTTTTTTCCTCACTAAAACGGCGTTATAGAAATGATCAAAATGTGTGTATTTATATATGTTTATTTTTTCTTCTTATCGCATCGTGTAATAATTGTGAATTATCAAAATAAGTTTATTGAAAAAAAAATTGATCACAAGTGCAGTGTAATAAATGCAAATAAATAATAAAATTTGAAAGTGCTTTGAGAGCCGCATATTTAGTCAAATAGGTTCTACTCGACTCCTTCCTCACCGCTAACAATCTCCCGGCACATCTCCTCCCCAACCGAGAGGAATTCATATTAACTACGATAGTCTCCCCTGAATTGGACAGAGACATTAATAAATTACAGGCATTATGGTCGGCGTCCTTAGACGCGTTCAATAAGTAAATCGTCCGATTCCATGCGTGATATGAACGATTGTGCCTCTGTCACGTCAGAAAAAACCTCTAATTTATGGTGGCTGAATTTCGTTTTCAGGTTAATTTGTTTGCTTGCTTCATGATAATCATTAATCATGGAAATTATAGAATCCACTTTTTGAAGTAGATACGACTACGAATAACCCAAAAAGACAATAGGATAGGAAGCACATAAAATATAACAATTTGATTGTATTGTGCATATGGTAAATATTTTTTTCTGGTAAATACAAAACGTTTGTAAATTTGTTTTCGATTTTTTTTCTGTGAACAAAATATTGGTATTGAATCATTTCACACTCATATTTATTTAATGTGTGAGTTTTGTTACTGTTTATATTATAATTAAATAAAAAAATAAATTATATTGAATAGGTGCTATGTTGTTAGCAGTTTTATAATTTCTATTTTTTTAAAGAAAGACAAATATTCCCTAGTTACGAATAACCTGACAATAATTGAAAATCTCCTATTATCATCACAGTAAGCGGAAGATGTTGATGAGGAATTGAACTCATGACGCCTGGGTAAGACCCAAACGCGATGCCAACTCAGCCACTGACCGGCCACAGTGTCACCAGGACAGTATAATAAACCGTTATTTAAATACAGAAAATATACATACATACTCGTATATAGGTTTGAGAAAGAAGAAGAGAGAACATTAGATGAGGGAACTAGTTGACCTAGTATGCATTCGTTAAAAGGGTAGTTTGATTTTTAAATTCATGACATTTGATTATTTCATAAAATCATAAATTAAAGATATAAAAACAACTTAGATTTGTACTAGGTTTTCTAAATGTTTTGTTCGCAATCAAATCGTATTCTGTGACAGTTTATCATACACGACAATTTTCGTTGAATTATTTTCAACGGCCAGCACAAACAAAAAGGTATTTTGTAATTGATCATGGAGCACAATAATTGATAAAGAGGGTATCAGTTCATTCAAGTACCATTTAGTGGCTATCAATATAATATGATTGATTGTCAGAATTATTGATTTTTTTCTCCTTTAAATTAAATTAAAAATGACCAATTTACGTCGTAGTACAAATTTGGCGTACTTGATATAAAATATCGACTCGAAAAAACTTTTTTTTTAAATGTTTTGTTTTCATATTTTTATTTACGTAATCATATTTAAATATCAAATATGATGTATTTAAAAAAAAATACAGTAGGGCCAGAAATAATTTTCTAAATTACCTCTAAAATTATGATTTTTTTTTGTTATAGTTTATATTATACTTCATAATTTAAAATAAAAATAATTCTCATCTGTACTAGATATTTACTAATCCTTTAATTAAAAAATTATATTATTCAGTTTGGATGGGTATTTTGGCATCAAATCCTAAATTAAGTTATGTATGAAATAGGTAGCACAGCCGTTCCTCCTAATATTCTTTAAAACTTTTTTTTTCTTCTTCAAAAATTCTCCATAGATTTCCTAGTTATTCTTTAAAGAATCTTCAAAAGCTCATCGCTCGAGACAGAAATAATACTGTAAGACGAAAACAGTTTTGACGGTTAAAAATTTGAAAAAGAAATTTCTCACAATCAAAGACTTAATTATTCGTATAACAATAAAAAAAATATTTTAAAATAAATAAATATAAATTTAAATTAAATTCTCTTTAACAGTTCTCCCTGAATATTAGACAATCAGTAAGAAGAAATAGACAGTGGATGGGTTGGAAAAATTAAATCATTTTTTCCCTCCTCTCATTTAGTCGGGATCAGCTTTTTCCCTTGATTCATCTCGTCTCAGTCAAAGAGATTGACCTGTGATTGACACCATGGGGCGTTCGATCAACGTTGTCGACTGAGTCAATTGCAAAACTTCAGGGAAAAGGAAAAAAGGGGGAAAATGAATGTGTTCGCGATGGCATTAGCGAATTTCCCAATCATGTGGAGCAAAAACTGATCTATTGGAAAACCAGAAATGGGAAAAGAACTCCGTTGTTACGGATGACAATAAATATTTGATATTTGATTTCAAAGTTTTTTCAAAACGATGTTTCAAGACAGTTTTCCAATTTTATTAACTTTATGTACATTTTTTTTTGTTGATTTTATGGTGATATACATTCAGCTTTTTTATTTTCTATCTTCACAATATCTCGCTGAACTGGGGATACTTCACTGATCAGGCAATCACATATTAAATTTCAAGTTGTGAAGTTTTGATAGACGTGATAGTAGGGACATGCGTAAAAATTCAAATCCCCAAGGTATAAATTCTAACAAAAAAAAATCACATCACGATCGTTCGGCAAACAAGTATGCATTGAAGACCATTTCCAGATAACTATCGCTTTTTCTACAGAGATAGCATTACATTATGTATCCTATATCAGTTTAATGTCGGAAAGATTTTTGAACTTTTTATTATCTCTATAATAGTCTCTTCTATTTTACCTATGTCGTATAGATATTTGTATCACGAATCAGGCGTTCTACTTAAAGTCATACAGGTGCTTAAGAAGAACGGATGCGCAGCCTGTTTCATACAAAACTTAATTTTAGATTTGAGGCCAAAATACTCACCTAAACCTAATGATCTTTTTTTAATCAAAACGTATAGTAAATATCTCTAATACGGAAGAATAGTAACTTATTTTTTAAGGTCCCTCTAAAATTATGATTTTTTCTTCATGGCCTATATTTCATAATGTAAACCAAAAATAAATAAAATGCTTCTCATACATACGAGTAGTAGATATTTACTAAACCTTTAATTAATAAAACATGTCTTTCAATTTTTTATTATTAATTATTTTTATTGAGATTTAAGAACCTCATCGTAATATTTAATCATTGAAGAAGATAATATTAACATAACCTAAATGAAAGATGAAACCGGATAAAAGGACAGAAACTAAAAATATTTCAGTCGCATCTGGGACTCGAACCCAGGTCCTCTGCCTATCCGGGAAATGGAAGATAATATTCACAAATCTTGAATTTGAGATATGATATCGATGAAGATGACACAAATTGAACTTGTCTATTAGCTAAGTCGGTTGAGCGTTGCCCCGGATAGGCAGAGGGACCTGGGTTCGAGTCCCAGATGCGACTGAAATATTTTTAGTTTCTGTCCTTTTATCCGGTTTCATCTTTCATTTAGGTTATGTTAATATTATCTTCTTCAATGATTAAATATTACGATGAGGTTCTTAAATCTCAATAAATAATTAATAATTGAAAATTGAATTCTTTAGGCTTTTACAAAAAGTCAATAGATGTCTCATATAAATAAAAAGTCGGATGTAAATCCGAGACACTGTTTAAGTTTGCAATTGAGTTCGGGTAGAACTTTATAAACATCATAAAAATAGCTGCCAATAATATGAGATTAAACAATGGAAGATAATATTCACAAATCTTGAATTTAAGATATGATATCGATGAAGATGACACAAATTGAACTTGTCTCATTAGCTAAGTCGGTTGAGCGTTGCCCCGGATAGGCAGAAGACCTGGGTTCGAGTCCCAGATGCGACTGAAATATTTTTAGTTTCTGTCCTTTTATCCGGTTTCGTCTTTCATTTAGGTTATGTTAATATTATCCTCTTCAATGATTACATATCTTTCAGTTTGGATGGGTATTTTGGCCTCAAATCCAAAATTAAGTTATGTATGAAACAGTCAGCGCAGCCGTTCCTCTAAATGTATTACAGGATGCTATCGAAAAAAAAAAAGTTTTTTTTTAAAATTATTTTTACATATTAACATTACAAATAATAATAATAATATCTTTATTGCAATTAAATTTAACTTTAACTAAAAGACATGTATAATATAATAATGTAAGAGTACAGTGGTTGTTATAAAAAGGATTTTACTGGGAGTAGGAACGCGGGAGAAGGGGAGGAGGAAGGTTGGGAAAGTGCAGTTACGGGAGACAGAGCATTTGTACAGACTTACCCGGTGAGGGGTGTTCCTCCAGGGAGCTCGACTCTGGACCTTTGACTAGCTCAGTTTCGGCAGGCCAAGGAGCTCTTCTGCAGGGTCGTGGGCCGACAGGCAGTCTTATAATTGGGAACCAGACTCGAATACTTTGTCAAATGAAACTACCGTATGCTTTCAGACTCAGTGGTTTAATTCAGAGGAAGGTACAGACATGGTGAATGTAGTTATGGTGAACAGTAGGCTAACCTAACCTCAAAAGAATGTTACGGCAAATTCTCTCTGATATTCTCTAAAACGGGCATGTAAACTGGGACTTGAATAAAATACAACACCAACAGAGGGGAAAATGTAAAGACAGCTCACGGTTTAGGTTGTTGAGGCAATGGGGTTTCCGTGGAGGCAAATATTAGCTCTCCGAGACGTAGTGTGGCGGGTCGGGAGGCCATCTTCAGTGCAGGTGAGTGAGTGTGCTGCCTAGGCGGGCTCCGGGCGGGGAATGGGCGAGTGAACGGGGCGATCGGACCCGCGTACGTGTGAGGTGTTGTTTTCGGCCGCTTCTGGCGCTGGTGTCTAACGAGATGCTAGTTTTAGGGACTTACTGGCGTTACGTAACATGGTTTATAAAGTAAAATAGAAAATAATATAATAACAGTTATAGTTGAAGTTTCACATAATCCGCCTCACTAGGCTAGCCTGTGTTGAGGCAGTAATTTTGATGAATATTTTGAAAATTTGAAATATCTATGAATATACACTTATATTAAGATATGCTTCGTAAATCGTTGACTCATTAATTTAGAATTTGGGTGAGTGCACCGGTAAATGCCCTATCATTACTTTTAATCCAATTTTTTTACATTGTGTTTGAATATTTTTTCTGAATCAGATTTTTTTAAGTTAACCGGAAGAATGTTGTAAATTCTTATCGCAAAGTACCTAAAATTCCGTTGCCCAAAAGTGGTGTGAATTACAGGAATTTGGAGTAAATATTTGTTGGCATTTCTAGTAATACGAGTATTTAGTCTCTTTTCATACTTATATAATTGAAAATACACTTTGTATATACCACTTTACTTAAAATATATAAATATTTTCGATAGCAATGCTATCATCTTCAGGAATAAATGAATACTAAAAAATAATTTCAAGTACAGAAAAATGATAAAAAATTTAAAACAATTATTTAAGAATATACAAAATATGAGCATGAACAAAAATGAATTAAAATAGGTAAGTAACAGATCAAAAATGTTAATGACAAAATTATTATAAAACATTGAATAATACATTTAAATTAGAAATATAAATAAAAATTATTATTGTTAATATTAATATGAAAATAAATTTAAGAGATAGCTATTTTAAAAAAATATTTGATTATTTATTAAATTTAATTCGCTATTAACACTTTTCTTATTTCTAAAATTTCAAATTTATCTAATTGTAAACCAGTTGTATTTGTATGTAAAACTTTTAAACCTTTATTTATATCAAACGAATGATTGATTTCTAAAATATGATTTGCAAATTCAGAATAGTTGTTATTATTTAAACATCTTAGGTGTTCCTTAACCCTAATACTGAAATTTCTACAAGTCTTTCCGATGTAAAAATAGTTGCAATCATTACAAATCAATTTATATACTCCCGATTTATTCAAAATATTATATTTTCTTTTCATAGTATTTACTTTTGTTTGAATAAAGATGTGTGAGGATTGTTTTAGCATAAATCTGCGAAACGTCAAATACTCTCATTATATTAAAGATTAAGTTAGAGTCTGTAGTTAGAGGTAGCTTAAGGATTATTTGTATAATCGTTTTCTGTGCCTTTATGATTGGGTCTAGTGCAGATGAAGAACCTCTATGAAAATATATATATTTTTTAAACTTTTTTTTGGATACATGCCTACAAATAAAAACAAATGTAAGTAATGGGATCCCACTAAGGAGGTCCCTGTGTGTTCATAATATAAACAACTAGCTGATGTGTACCCGGCTTTGCTCGGGATTAATCTTGTGTTGGATAGTTTCCTTAAAATAAACTATCAAACTCGGATGTGGAAAAAAAGATAAATTGAATAGCTTAGTGGTGCCATAGTAATGAAAAAAAATATTTTCACTTTTTAATAAGTGTCTACATTATTTCATTGCCAAGTTTTATGTAGAGTTTACGATTTAATGTAAAGACTCAATATCAAAGAAACAAATATACAACGAAAATTTGGATGTTACAGTATGTGGTGTGCACAATATTTTAGTTACGTGAATCATATAAATTTACATACGGTTATTCAGAATATTATTCTTTTTTTAAAAGCATGCTTGCAAAGAGCTTGTTAGAACCTACTCAACATATTTTGGAAAAAGGCATTTTGGAAAAAATTGTATCACCATCGTATTTCATGCCGATTCGGTGATATTATTGAAAATAAAATATTTAATATTACCATCAAGAAAGAAAAAGGGTATTTCATCTTCGATTTAATAATTAAAGCTTAACTGTCGACTTTCACCACAATTCACCAATTGTATCGGAAAATTTAAACGCTCGTACGCTGAGAAGTTTGTTAAAACTAATATCGGTAGGTGCCTTATTGCGATTGGGTTCCTGTTATTAATTGAAAAGTTTTTTCATACGATATCAGATATATATTGTACCTGACAGTTAAATTGAGAAAACAATACTACGGCGAGATAAAAAAGTGGATTGTGACACAGAACAAATAAAAACACTAGGGATGCCCTAACAGGCAAGGGGAAGAATCCAAAATAAGGGGGGGTGACAGGCGAGCTTAGGCAGTTATTTGCGAATAAATGCATCCGGACAGCCTCCAGGCAACTCGCAATGCATTGCAAAGAAATAGTCCTCATCCTTTTTACAATTGTGCAGAATTTATGGAAAATCTTCTTTATTCCCGTAGCTGCAGAACAGATTCCAAACTATCCCAAACAGCAAATAAGTAAAAGGGTAAATAAGAAAAACGTTTAACTTGTTTACAAATACTGTAGATTTTGTTGGAGAATTTATTGTGACTCTTTTTACAAATGTTTTAAATTTTTCTTACCGCTGTCAAAATCATGTGAAAGAAACGTGGACGGCTTCGATTTCACATTACTAAAACTGTTAATATATTATGAAATTGTAAAGTAAAATACATAAAAAAACGCTTTTCTGCGGAATGTAATGCGATATTTGTGATTATTCTCTTTATCACTTCTATTTTTATAACGTTTGAACTCGCAGGAAACCATAATTATTGTTTTATTCGTGAAAATACACGAATAATGGCATCACGTATTCAAAAAGTGCGCGAACCCCCTCGCTCCCAAATTTAAATTGTCACGGCGTTGCATCCAACCATCGAAATTGTAGACAATTTTGAATATTATGGCACGTCTGTTCATTTTGACGACAATGGATTTTGAGAATTTCTCTATTAAAAATTATTCGTTTTGAAATTATTGCAACTGGGGAGCTTAATTGCATAATCTATGTTCGTAAAATAGTTTGTTTTCAAGACGTTTCAAATTTGTTATATCATAAACAGGCTAACGCACGTTTTGGTGATATGAAATGATCCATCTTTATTAAGTAGCAGAAAATCTACGTACATATTTGAGAAGCGGGTATGGGTACCACCGTCCAAGGAACCATTCATTGAATAGCCAACAACTCTGCCACAGGTCGCTCTAAGTAGTTCGTTACAGTGACTTAGCAGGGGTACCCGAGTTCATATGGAGAGGATTGTCCAGGTCTTGGTGGCGGATCTTCTGCCCACCAGCCGCATGGTGATAGCCGGATAGGAAGGTTGGTTGATGGAGACTTTTTAACCTCTCCAGCCGGACTCTCAATTCGTCGCTTTGTAGTGGGAGGGATGGATTTATACGTCCGTCACTCCTGGACACACCGATCCCTAGATTCCTACCTACACCTCATACATTTTTCCTTCCCAGAACTTCCTATCTTTCATTTTATTAAAAAAAAATTCTCACTTAGTATATCCAAATATGACATAGGCCCCAAGGGGATTATTTTCCCCAGTAGCTCAATTTACAACACCTATTGAGCTAATGGCACCTCATTATATTCTGTCATTTTTCTCGATCCTTATCTCAATTTAAGAATTATTAACTGTGGATTCAATTAATTCCCTAATTATTAGCCGCCATCTTTCGAATTATTGTAAATTTCTACACGAATATATATGTTACTTAGATGGTGTCACGGATGTACCTATTCGATTATTATTTAAATGAAACAAATATTGAATAAATATTCAATTTTATTGGAGTAACTTATTGAAACTATTTGCAATATTTAATCATTGAAAGTTTACAAGCTTCGATGAGTTATCCCAAATAAAATTGAACGATATGAGCTCATTAAATTTTAAAGATTTATGAAATTGCAAATCATCGTCGTAGGGATTTAATCGAAATATCTGGCTTTATCAGCCTATAAGGATCAATTATTCGTGGGGCATTTTTTCCCCCACGAACCTCCCATTAAGTCTAGATGACGCAGTATGATTCCCGACAATCCGGTCCATGTCCGTTAATAGGCCCCGCAGCCCCCGTCTCCCACTGCTTGACAAATTAAGGCGGATATTGGATTGCCAATAACAGCGGGTGGCCCGGCGGGTCCTCCCGACTTACCCAACGATTTCATATTTAAATTTCACCCTCACCTACTTTCGGTACACCCATCACATCCAGTAAAGGATCCTAACATATTCCGGTTGTCTTGTGAATTATGAAGGCAGATTTATGGAGATTCCGCATCCACGGTACGTCATAGCTATCCCGGCTCATGATTCAATTGTAAGGAGAGGAATGGTTTAATCGTTAATTTCTCTGCAGAGATTATTACATGTTTGGATGCTGTACGCTTTCCTCTAAACGAAATTTGTACTGATTAAATCATGATTACTTTAACTTTTTTTTGTTGATTTATTAACGTTAGTAATCACACAGCAATACGAAGAAACAAGCAAATCGTTAATTTTCATGAAACGACTTTCCATAATTAGGTAAACTGAAAAATTTATTTAAACAACTACTTTTTGACTTAAATCAAGGAACTTATTCTGTTCAATTTATACATATATCGGAGTAAAGTGTACAACAACAAAAAAACAATACAATTTTGTAGCAAAACGATATCTCAAATCGTACAAAAATACTTGCGTTGAGCTTAAATTTAAAAAAATGAGTACTCTTTTAGTAACAGTTTGTAGTCTCAATTGTATGAATAAATTTCACGCACCGCCTAGAATTTGGGATAAGTGAGGGTACGAGTATGTAAATAAAATTAGTGAAAATCCTGAGATATTTTTTTGAAACATTGCTCTCCTAATGCACGGCGTTACTAAATTAGTAAGGGAAGCATGTTTCTAACATCCTCACTTTCTTTGTACGAAAATATTTTTACTTGAATTAATTAACAAAGGGCGAGATGAAGTACAAAAGCCTCCGCGAGAAAAGAAAATTGTATTACTCCATCCCACGACCTTCACAGCGGAACAACGGAACAACACTGCTTGTGTGTATATTAATTTACTTTCATCTTCAGCACTTCTAAATGAAAATAAATATTCCAATGTGAAGACAAAGCATCTGGGAATATATTTTTGCGAGACTTTCGGAAAGCTACTTCATCTTTTTTTCTGTTATTACTCCGCAATAAATTAGTTTTTTTATGGGCGGTTCTCTGTGATGTCGGAAAAGTGGAAAAGGTGAGAAAGAGATGTGGCGAGGGCGGCTTCTTTCTAACTCCCTCCTGGCTTCTACTTCTCTGTCTCCTCCCGTCTCCCATCTCCCGACTCCCGACTCCCGTCTCTCCCACCTAATCCAGAGGGCGGATATTGCAGGTAAAGCCTGTTAGCGTTTCACAAGAGGGAAGGAATAAAAGAAAACAGAAGAGGCTAAAGTTTTCATAGCTTTTATGATTGCTTTTTAATTTCATTAATTAATTCGAGTGGATTAAACATTCTTCGTGTAAATTTTATTAAAAATGCCTCTTTTTTCTTATTCCATGTATTTTTTCTTGGATATATTTTTATGTCAAATTAATTTTAATTTTTTACCGACTTCCGGTGACGTTCTGTATTTATAACATAAAAATATTCGACGTGGAATAACAAAAACTAAAACAACCCAATCATTTTTGGGGAATAAATTGGTGACATAATAATACTTTTTAAATACTTATGGTCAACTAATTTTAATGATCACAATCAATGTTATATGTTTATAACAGCAATAGTAATATGATATTCTGAAATTATTATTTTTTAACTTTAACCTGTATTCTGTAAGTTCTTCTCGTGAAGATAAACAGGTATACTCCAATAATGTGGTGTATACAAAAATTAATTAAACCATGTATACATTTTTCTTTACAGATTAATGTATTTAGTAATTAGAATCTAGTTTTCAACAAGAAATAAATGTGGCACGTTGCTATTACTCGTAAAAGTCCTCTAAAAATATCAAAATAAGCACATTTATAAATTAATGTGATCATCAAGAAATGACATAATTAATTTTAATGGCTCTATTTTATTTGGTGAATCACAAAACTTACAACGCGATGGGAACATGTTTTTTCAACTGAGAGTGGTTTATTTCAACAATAATATTCGCCATATTCTTGATCTAACTATAAATTTGTTTGTAGTGTTATAGAAAAAATAACACACTTTTAGTCGTAATTGTGAGAATACAAACGGAAAACAGTATGCTTGTAGAAAATTGTATTTCAATGGGTATAACACACAAGTCTGAAGTGTGCATTAAGTTAAACGCCATGCAACGACTTCCGGGGTGTAAATGCGCGTTCGATGGGTAATACTACCTTTTTTATTACAAATATAATAGAGATCAAATTACAAAGCGCTCCGTTAAATTACGGAAACATCCTTGTTCGTATTTCATTGAATTGTTTTACCGTTCATATTTTCTAATCGCTTATTTGAAAAGAACGATGGAAAAAGACCTACTAGGTGGATATCTTAATTGCTATCGCAAGTAAAATGTGGTCGACATTACCATCACAATCTCCAGCCTCAAGTGCGATTATGTAGACACATAACACGACAATTGGATATTCTTTGGAATTTTGGGTATATTTGGATGGTGGCGTCTTTGGCTGGAAAAATGACACAGAGGTAGTCTACAGGTGACATAGGCTTACCACGCAAAAAAAACTACCAACTTTTTAAAGTTACGATAGCTGGCAATAATCAAAGAAACTTATAAAAAATTGATGGTGATCTATGTCCAAAACTAAACACTTAAGAAGGACGATTTAGAAAGAAAAATTTTTATAATAAAATCGCGTTATTCCATATAAAAAATATTGAACCATTAAATGGGACGGAGCTGTTTTATTCCTTCAAGCTGCGCATTTCAGTCGATTAACTTCCTTAAATATTAGCGCTGTGTAAAGATGGAATGGATTCATAAAACAAATATACTTACTTAAAAAATGCCTTGGGGATTTTATATTCACCCACTCAGGGAATATGATAAAGCTCCTTTCGTATGACACATTAAGGCACTCTCTCGCAAATAAGCGAGCCTTAATGAAATAATGTTTTCTTTCAGCGGGCTTCGTCAGCTTTGATAAACTAGTTCTTGGAAGAAAAATCACGTATTTCGCGGTGGTTTTGCGAATCTGCGATACTTTCTCATAAGGCCAAAAGAAGCTATTTAAATTTCATGAAAGCGAGATACCCTTTGAAATACAACGCGTTCTCGATTTATCGGGTTCTGGAAGTGACTTATCCGGGAAGTGACTTATCCGGGAAGTGACTTATCCGGGAAGTGACTTATCCGGGAAGTGACTTATCCGGGAAGTGACTTATCCGGGAAGTGACTTATCCGGGAAGTGACTTATCCGGGAAGTGACTTATCCGAAAAGTGACTTATTCGGGAAGGGGCTTATCCGAAACGTTCTGGTGACATTTTGATTTCTCAATAAGTTTAGAAGACGGCTTCCATGGTCGAGGGGTAAGGTTCTAGACTACGATTCGGAAGGTCGCGGGTTCAAATCCCGGCGTGCTCAAGTAAATTTTATTTAATTAATTTGTGCTGTTATATAGTATATTTGCCCACGTTCCATATTGGAAGATACTCTAAGTATCGCCCTGGTGAAAGACCACCATTCAGAATTGAAACGTTGCTTGAAATGGCTTTTAGCCGTATTTGGTGACCAGTTATGAATAGCCAGGTATTTTCCGACCTTCCTCTTCCCCTTCTCCTTCCCCTCCCCAATACCATCAGCCTCACAACATTCCCCATTTGGGGATGCCATAGTCTCCAGACGGTTGGGAGCAGTTGGGACTCTTGTGCGGTATTCATATAAAAAAAGGACTCATGTTAATAATAATCTTATAAACAAAAGATTAGATCCGTTAGAAGTTATTTAAGTTATTTTCATATTGCGGTATGGTTTTAACGGGAGATATTGAACTTTTTTGTCGAAAGTCTCAAAAATGGCATAAACAGACATGTAACAATGTGTCCTATAATTGTAGATCACGTAGAAAGCATCGTCTTATTATTTGTCTTAAAAAAATGGCAGCAAAACGCACACGATTACTATCGAAAAAAAACTTGAAATTAAAAGGGGTAATTTTGAATCGGTTGTTTTTTGTAAGCGTCGTGGTTATAATTTTTATTTTAGCGAAGGTGTGTTGGAATATTTTTAGCCGACGTTAACTCTTTTGTAGATTGTGTCAAAAAATATTTAAATAATTTTATGGTTTTTTACTGTTTGGTGAAGATCCTCACGTAAATATTATCAGAGTCTCGAAAACCTACAACCTAGAAAAACATAAGGTAATATTTTTACTCGAAAGTGCGATTAAAATTGTTAAAATATTTGGCTTATTCGGGAAATCCATCCAACCGGGATTTTTTACAAGTCATTAAATCGAGTGTGTACTGTATTACTGATCCTAATGTCGGCTCATGGGGCTACATGGCACGAGAACCTGCGTATTTTTGATCGTGACATGGGATGAATTTTAGATTCTCCCCCCGGTTCCTGCCGGGTCTCTTTTTACTGCATGGAATCTAATCTTCTCGATACCTTTGATCGAGCAGCTCTCAATTAAGGCTTTTAGCGTGCGCACTTTTAAGGTTTGCTTATGCACGAATATCATTTTACCTTATTAAGTATTCTGAAATATTTCTGATGTTACAGAAATGTACCTGAGAAAGTAATGCTTCTGTTCGAGTACATGTCGTGTTATCCAATCACGCAATCATACACGACAACAAGGTCTGAAGAATATCTATATGTTTTAGTATTTTCATATGAAGCGGTAACTTGGTTATGTGACATTATAATTTAAAAACTAAAACGATAACCTTGTTTACGTCACTTTTATTTATACTTTAGCCAACCGGGTTTCGCTACTACCGTAGCTTCTTCAGTGCAGTATAATACTAAACTATGAACTAAGATACATTATACTGCCCCGACGAAGCTACGGTAGTAGCGAAACCCGGTTGTCTAAAGTATAAATAAAAGTGATGTAAACAAAGTTATTGTTTTATTTTTTAAATTAATATGTTTTCGGTATGTTCTGTATTAAACCTACATAATATATTTTTTATGAAGGACATTTCTAAATACGTTGTCATGTGTGTTCTGGTTTCTTAGACCCCTCTCCACTACGTACAAGATAATATCTTTTTTTTTGGGAAATTTGATTGGGAAATATGACATGAGCCAGAATTGTCTTCCTTCATAATATTAATTGGAATGGCCGGTGACTTTTTTATTATGATACACGATGAGGCCGGCCGGAATCAGTGTTCTATAGTTTCTTTATTTGCTTAATATTGTGACGTTGGCCAAGAGAAAGCAAAATAGGGGGAGGAAGGTTATGAATTACTTTGCCATCCAATTTTAATCACTAAAACCATCTCAAGAAGCCTGAATGGCGATACTGGAAGAATCGTCTACTCTGAAGTTAGGTAAAGCAATGCTTTATACTAAATATTTCCCGTGAAATTAACCCAATCATTTTTTTTAAGTGGTTGAGTAAGATTCTGAAACTTGCCAAATCAAAGAGCTCTCTGTTCTTCCACTGAGGTCGAAGGTTTATTGGATATTGATTGGTAAATGAAACGTGAATAAAAATCAAATTTAATTATAGCATACATTTGCATGGCCAGTGATGTGCTTAGCTCATACGTTCAAAAATACCTATCCTAGAATTCAATAATGTTAGTTGTATTTTCAGTGCCATTCCTAAAAGAGCTTTAAATGGTATGTACATTTGGCTTGGCGGAACTTATCTCGTTCGAAGAGGCTTTTAATACTTCCCTGGAGTTTGCGTAGAGAAGCGTTGTCTTGTTTATGCGCCTAAAAGCTCGAGGAAGGTAGATTGTTTATTTTGTCTCCATGGAGACGACTCAACCCCATATCGCTTTATTTTAATTACGGTCACAGGTTTATATGTGGAACTTTAGCGCGTATAAACATTCGTAGTCCTTTATATATTTAAACAACTCTCATATATGTACATACATTCGAGACGAGGAAAAAGTCGAGTAGTTTCGCTCTTACCTACCAACGCAAAATCGTTTCTAATAATATATGTTCGTTTTAATCCTAATAGAATGTACTACTTAGATAGGTAAAACGAATAATATTTAGATTTTGATACTTCATTCAAGTCATTATAAAACAATTAAGAAAACACTGTTCTTTTTATGTGGGGATAATAGCTTTAAACTGTAAGTACTTCAAATAATTTATTTTTAATTATCACAATTATTTTCAAAGTAAATCGGTTTTACCGGTAATACATCATTTTAAACACCATCCAAATTAAATTGAGTGGGAGTAAATAAAATAGTGTAATTAATTAATATAAATACTTTGTGAACAAGAATTTTTAATACATAAATATGAACATTTTTCAAATTTATTTTTAATTATCACAATTATTTTCAAAGTAAATCGGTTTTACCGGTAATACATCATTTTAAACACAATCCAAATTAAATTGAGTGGGAGTAAATAAAATAGTGTAATTAATTAATATAAATACTTTGTGAACAAGAATTTTTAATACATAAATATGAACATTTTTCGAAAGCGGAAAAATCAAATAAATATTATTAATAATCAAAATAATAATATATTGCCGTCACTTAAATTTATTTTCATATTGGTAGCTATTTTTTTAAATATTTCTTTAAAATTATTAATGTACATTGTAATAATAATAACCATTATTATTTTATTTTTATGCTTTGTTATTTTCTTGATTTTATTTACATTGATAATAAAAATAATTTATTTTTTAATTTACAATATAAATTTGTTATTCTGTTTTATAATATTTTTTTATTAACATTTTTGATTAATTGCTTACCTACTTTTATCAATTTTTTTATGTTTAAAATTTATCCATTCTTACATCATTCTTTCTGTACTTTAAAATAATATTATTAAATTTGATTTACTTTAAATTTTACTTAAAAAACTAAATAATAAAATTGTTAAATGGAGTTCTACCAATTAAACACAATAACAATTAATGGTACCTCAATACAAAAAAAATAATACTAGTATTTTATCAATACTCGAAGTCTTGGGTATTAATTAAGTACCTAGAAGTTTATGAAAATAAATAAAGATTCTTATTCTGTATCAGAAATGGTAAGTTTATGATTGACAAAGTCATTTTTTATACCTGCCTGTTAATAAAACTGATATTACTTGCTTTTCAAAAAGCACTGGTTTTGCTCTGCCCTTTCGCCTGAGATTTCAACAAATTTATGAATTATATCTTATTAAACAGTTTTAAAATTTTGAAAAAAGTGTCATTGTGTCTTATTACTTCACAATTAAAATGACGTTTTAAAGCTTTATTAATCATGATGGCTATGATATTATGAGCTGAAAATAGTTTTAATGATATTTCGTAAGTGTTTTCTGCCTTGTAATTTCTTTCGTCTGATATTAAAAAAAAAATTAAAATAGATCGGAAGGTATTCTTAGTTGTAGTAACTGTTGAAAGATCTCGATTCCGAAAAAATTGATTAATCTTTATTTTGTTCACGCAAAATTTTCCAACATCGGAAGCGACATGTAAACACAGATCGCCAACAGCAACTCTTGAGCTTTTACCCCTGAAAAATAATTAAGCTTAACGTGGAAAAATAATCCTCCTTTCCTTGCAATGTTACGGGCAACGTTACGAATGTGGGCTCTTGTTATTAATTCCTGGACACGGAGGGACCCAGCGCTGACCCCACTACGTTTCCATTAACACCAGAGAAAAAATAGATGAAGCACTTCCAGCGGAATGCCGGATCTAATGGCGGACATTCGCCTGTACGTACGCCCGAATAATGAAGGATCTACAGATGTTTGTGTTGCTTTTGCTATTGACGAAATATCAATAGCACACACAAATATATTATACATACTTGATTTTTTTTGTTCCGCGAAATACTCCATAGAAAACAGTATTTCTATCATTGGCGGATTCTATACATGGACATTCAACGAAAACAAATCTTAATAAATGTATAATATTCAAGGTCAAATTGATCTTATTGAGCAAAGCTGAATATAATAAAAGACATGAAGTACCTAAATCATTGCTACACAATTCAATGAATTTATTACCTATGCTTGTACTACTCGTATATTGTGGCTTAAAATTGTGAGCCAGCACACATCTCAATCCGAATATAACAAAATAGTGGTGCTTGCATAAAACACCAGACTAACTGCATACGATGGATTTCTAATTCCTAGATAGCTAAATAAATACGGTCAATGTACCAAAAATGCACAGCGTGTTACGCAATTCAGTAAAAAAAAGTTGTGAACTAATTTTCAGAAAGAGGTGTATGCTGAAAAAAAACACAGATTTTTTTTGTTCTACCATTCTTCCATTCGTTTTTATTATAATAATGTAGTATATATTGATATTAACTTTATGGCGTCATTATTATTAAATGAATTTATAAATATTCTTATTATTCACCACTTTATAAATATACATTGATATTCACATGTTTCATTTATTTTGATTTTATTTCTGACGATGAAACATGTAGATAGATATCAATGTATGAAAAAGTTTTGAAAACTTAGTAAACTTTTAAATTCATTTATTGATATCAATCAGTTTAATGGGACTTTAATATAAAAACTATATAACGTTTGAAAAAAAATAATGGATTTGATAAAAATAAAAAGTTTTACTTTTAGTATTAAAACTGCATACTTGAAATGCTTGATAGAAGTAACGAATATGAAAAGATAGACCTTAATTATCGTTTTTTTATTTCTTTTAAGTAAAAGTAATAAATATGTTGATATTCATTTAAAACTATGTGGACCTCACTAACGTTTTCATCTGGCAAAAGCGTGGATATTTTCGTCACCATTATCTTTAGGCGTCTAGTTTTGTAGAAGAACCTCTCTCAAATATCTGCAGTTCTTGGCGGGTTTCATGGTTCTAAGACTAGTAGATATCTCAAGGTTATCAAAACGACCATCTTTGGACGATCTCTTTTTCATTATCGCAGCCATGCACCCAGTATAGTCCCTGTGGTATAGTACCATGAAGTGTGGTGCCTTTGACGGAAATTATTTAGGCCTCTTACGAAGCCACTCTCCATAATAAAATACTAAATTATAATACCGATGCAACCATTGCATAGAACAGACTTCATATATATAAAAGGTATTCAAATACAGGCAAATCATTTTAAGGAACGCACGTATGAATGTATTTTTGCACACCGATAGTGGTTAAAATTGGTTGGAAATAGTTTGGAACATCCGCCCGCAGTCCCCTCTTACCCCGCAGTAGTCCTACCATACAGCTCGCAACTACACAAATAAGAATCTCTTTAATATGATTCTACTCTACATATCTGGGTGTGAATAATTCACATTGTTACATTATATGGGTACCTAGATGTTAAATTCTTTCGGGGTAATTTTTTGCTTTTAACATGATTTAGCTGCATCCTCTGGACTATTTCAAAACAAGGTGTGTCCCGCCGTAGCCACAGAAACCGGCGTTTCTTAATTGAAACAATTTCGTCCGAAAATGAAGCCTGCCTTTTATTTGATTACCCAATCACACATGTACATCTGACCTTAATCGCGGGCCTAGATCCCCGAGAGGAACTTGCCGGCCCTGGGAACAAGACCGCCGAGGGAACACCTGCAGAATGATGTATCAATTGCTCGAATGCGTAAACAGCCCTGTGAAAAACCTAATCGGGTCCACGGCAGTTGAAATGAATTGCTAAATGCCTGTGTAGAAATAATTAAAACGACCCTTAAGGGTTGGGTATTGTAATAAAATAGGTATAAACAGAAAGTTGCTTGTGGTTTTTTTTCTTATTTTTTTAAATAATATTTAAGGCCTGCTAAACTACTTTTGTAGTTTCTCAGCAAGTATATATTGACCATATTTTTTATTTATAATGTGGCATGTATTTATAATTTTGTATCGGTACATATAATATGGCAAATTAACAAGTCTGGAATAACATTTTTATAACAGAAACCAGAAAAAGATGAGGATTTATTATAATCTATTTACTTACATTTAGTAGGTATAGGAATACATCAGAGCGTATTAGTATATTTATATTTAAAAAGAAAAAAGTAAAAAGAAAACAGAAAAAAAAAATCAAGTACCTAGAAATTGAAAATTTAAATTTCCATTAGCAACACAAGATCGTTAGGGCATCATTATAAATCTGTACTAATTTTTTAGATTATACTTAACCTTGGTAAATGGAATTATTTTTACGTATTATTGTTAATTTATTTAATATTTTGAGCGCAATATAGTTTAGAGGTCTTTCACCATATTTGTTGGTACATTTAGGAACCACCAATCCTTCATTGTAGGTGAATATTAAGTTAACTATTACCTTATAGAAGAAAACGCACAATGTAACACATAATTTCCATATGATTGTTTTGCAGGTTACATTCGTCCAGCTGAATCAAGGCAATGCAGTCAAGGGCACCCACCACTTTCCCGAACCATTATAAGGCCCAAATGGGTCCCTCTTCCGGTTTTCACGAGAAGACTCTACTTTTTGAAAAAAAAAAAACTAACCTACTATTTAATGATTCTAAAAGCCCACGACTATCCTTATACGGCGCAACATAGATTTATAGATGCCAAAACATTTTCGTATTCTCATCCAATGTTTCCTGCTCTTGAAGTTAGTGGAGAGATAACATTCATAAAGGGTAAAATACATTAGAAGTGGACAATAGAATGGGGAAAAAAATCACTCTCGATCTCGTTGCAGTCTACAACACAATAAAAATACGCACCTTCTGGCAAGCCACAGACAGTCCCGATAAGATGGAAGAGTGGTCCCTTTAACCCTTCACGCCATTCCCAGTGGAACAGAGGCCAGACGTGACCCCTGTGAAAATGGTAGAAGAGTGGAGAAGAAACTTTTGAAGAACCATAAGGACTATGTAACACGGTCCGGCCGACAGGACCACAAGAGAATAGGAGATCAGGGTCAAAGGAAACCCTCTCTCTCACTGGTACTGCTATGTTGGGGGTGGCACATTGAACAGTGCAGAAAATCATACTCTTACAGAGGATACACAATAAAGGCACCGCCTGTGCCAGGCAGGGACAAGGGCCTATTCCACTCACTTATGGGGAGAGTGTAACAGAACAGACGAAAAACAAAAACAGTACAATTCTAGCTAATAAGATAACTCTGTAAAAATATTACAAAAGTCCGATATCATTCCTGGAAGAAAAACAATGAATTAATTGACTAGCCCCCTTCTACTTTTGATGTCCGAAAAGCTCGGGAAGTTTTGTGACAAAAAGTTGACCACCACCTCGAAAAGAATTGTCTCTGGGGTAGGGCCAACCTGGTCAGCTTCAACGTCTCAATAACCCAAGCGTCTCTGATTTCAGCAAAGAGGGAGGTCAATGACTTTCTTGAGGAATTTGATTGGAGCACCCGCCCCACTAAAGACTCCATTGAAATACTTGGAGTAAGTATCTCCGATTCAAGTATCGGGGCTCCACGGAAGCCCGAGTAAATCTGGATTCCAAAAAACTGAGCGCCTTGTAAGGGGCTAGCAGATTCTTCAATAGCGACCAGCTACAAACCCTGTACAAATCTCAAGTACGTCCAACGATTGAAATTTCGGGCTGCCTCTGGGCTGGAGCTCCAAAATATCTGATAAACCTTCTTGATTCTATGCGAAGGGGGGCGGTCCGCCTGATTGATAGCCCGTTGTTAACAGACCAGTTGCCATCTCTAATGCAAAGACGCAATTTAGGTATGCTGAGTCTATTCTACAAGTATTTCGATGGAACCTGGTCGAAGGAACTAGGAGCATTGTTCCCCAGTGCACCGGTGCATGCACGCAAAACTCGACGGACACGAGTGGAACACCCGTTCACCATTGATGTAGGCTTCACTAGAACGGGTCGTTTCTCCGACTCATTTTTTGGAAAGCGGCTCGCATGTGGAACGAGCTACTGGGATCTGTTTCTTCTCCATCATATAATCCGGACCTCTTTAAGACCCACTTTAATAAATCTCTTCCTACCTCTACCTTAACCCGCTTCATAACGCCGTCCAGCCGGGTGATGATATAGTTACCCTATATATATCTACACTGTACAAACAGAGCTGCTCTTGTTATGTTATTAAAAAAAATAAAATTAATAAATAAAGATAAAAAAGTTTAAAGAAAAACATTGTTCTATATTGGATGGTATTCTATAAACTCAATACCAGTGACGGCCTTTGATGGCCTCCATGGTCGAGGGGTAAGCCTCTCGACTACGAATCTGAAGTTCGCGAGTTCAAATCCCGGCGTGTGTCTATCATCAAAAACCGTGAAATTATTGAAAAAAGCGGTATTCAATGTGGACCCAGAGCGAAAAAACGTATGTACATCAAAGCGTCGAAGTACGAAAAAATGGAGAAGATTTTAAAAGAATGGTCGGTCGGTGAAAAAACACTGCACATCGCGAATCGACTAAATATTGAAGGATTTACTGCATCAAATGGATGGATATATCGTTTTAAGTATAGGCACAATGTGGTCTACATATTAATTTGCTGAGAATCGCAAAAGTGTTGATTTGGACATTGCTAAAGATCGGAAGCAGACAGATGTGCCTACATTAATTGCAGACTAGGCTCCTAGAGGTATTTTTAATGCCTATGAGACCGGGCTGTTATTCAACGTTCTACCTTGTAAGACGTTCACCTTCAAGGGTGAAGCCTTCATGGAGGAAAATTAAGCAAGGCTCGTCTCACTGTTCTCTTGATTATAAATTCAGATGGCAGTGAGAATCTTCCCCGTTAGTGATTGGGAAGTCTGTAAAAATGACAGGACATTGAAGACAAAATATGCAACCAATAAAAAAGCCTGGATGACATCAATCTTATTTGAAAAGCAGCTTACTGCATTAGACGCTCTGATGGGAGTAAATTATCGAAAAATATTGCTATTCCTCGTTAGGTGCCCAGTTCACCCCACAAACTTGACTTTGGGGAACATTCAGTTGGCATTTTTTTCCTCCTAACTGTACAAGTGAACTGCACCGCCTGGATTTATGGATAATTCGGGCATTGAAGCACTACCATAGAAGAAACTTGGTACAGAAGTTATTCTGTCAGTTAAAACGAGGTGAGGACCCCAACAAATTTAATATGTCCATTTTAGATGCAATACATATTTTTTTAAATAAAAAATAAAATAAATTTCAATAAAAATTTAAGTTGACTGTTTATTTTTTTATAAAACGTTATTTTTTCAGAAACATAAAGTTTAAATGTTTTTTTTCAATACCCCCCTTTTACATTTTCTCTCCAATTACATTTTTTTTTCAGTGCCTCTAAAAACGTAAAATAGGGGTTATACTGTATTTGTAATTGGTGTTAAGTCTAATGGCCAGTGGAAGTAAGTTTGTTGAAAAGGATGTAAAATTTCTTTGGCCAAATGTTGTTTTAGCGAAAGGGATAAGTAATAGTTTATGCCCTTTAGATCTAGTATCGCGACCAGTTTGGAAATTGTCAAAATGTCCTCTGTTTAAAGAGGTACGCTAGTATGTTTTTGGTGTAAAGTTTTCTAATATCCATAACACAGATTTTCCTACGGATTTCGCCTGAACTGCTGGTGATCGGTAGTTTTAGAAGAATCTTTATAATAGGTTTTCGAAGTTTAAGTTCTGTAGTCATAATATGTTGTTAACATTTTAAATTACTGTCCAATATAATACGTTTAGTCACTCGTTCCACGTAAGGACAATCACATATACTATTTACTTATTACTTTACATGGAATTTCTTAAACGTTAGAAACGTATCGTGTTCGAGGTAAAGATTCCAGCGCGCAGGCAATAAAATTGTAAGAATACGTGGAAACACCGAAAGCTTTCAAGGCCAACGTGGTAATAAAATGTCAAAACTTGTGTTCCAGTGTCAAAAATATTTTGGTTCACGGTCAATTTCTATTGGTTATGGTCATATTGATCCAAGAGACCGCGATCAACGTTGTGTGACTATTTTCATAGCTAAGGCAGTTGACACACTTCACCCTTTAAACTTGAAACAAGATTAAGCTCATAAAATACTATAGAACTAGCTGTAAGGAATTGTTGAGTAATACGTATATTTTTGCATAATCTCCAGAAAATAGTTATACACCAATGTATTGCAGAGATTACAAATGTAGAATACATTACAGTAAATGAGAAATGGTAAAAAACAATACATGGGCAAGTATTAGGGATATAATAATATAGTAAATAATACAAGTAAGTAAACATTTGTATTTTAATGATTTAAACAATGCTAAAGATGATTAATCTGTATCAAACAGGCTAGAAGCGAAAGGTTGATAGAAAAAATATTAAAGATCATAGGGGGCAGTTGTACAACTATTTTGTGACACGGATCAAAAGATAATCGCTAACTGTCTGTAAGTGACATTGAAAATAATGGTCAATGCAGCATCGTTGAGCAGTTAAGTCACTCTGATGATTGGCGTGTTCTGGTAGGTTGTAGTTCTCGCTTTCGGAGCATAAAAGAGTACATAAGATCTCCCACGAGTATACTTCTCAGGGAAATGTAAGCTTCTATACCTCTTTTAACATAGATGGATTACAAAATGTTCCAAATATTGATTTTAAAAAACGTTTACTTAAAAGCAGGACTTCTAGGATATTGAAATCAAACATTCCTGGGATAGATAAAGGAATGAATAATATTATATAACTTCTCTCATATATAGGAAAGTGCCTTTACTGAGACGAAGTTTTACGCAGGTATTTAGTACAAAATATGTTTGCATAGATAAAGAACTAATTATGATTTTTGATTAGTTTGTGATAGTTCCTATACCAATTAAAAAATCTAATGGAAGTATGTTTGACAACCTTCCGTTTATGTACAACCGATGTACGAGAGTCAAGGTTGCCCTATAACCTATTCTATGGGTAGTCGATACAGTAGGTCGTACTGTACCTACGTTATGGACATGCCATGAGAAACAGCGTGCCATTGAAGACATTAAGCAGCTCTGAAAACTCTTAATTCATGGGTGCAGAGATATTGGTGAATACAACGCATTAAAATTCCAAGAATATCGGTGGCATTTCTCCGCCTATATAATTTTTTCACAATGTGTTCGCTAATAAAAAGGTAATTACTGCTTTCAGAAACGATTAGTTTATCCCCTTTTAAGTGTTATTTACTTATCTAATAGCGGTAATTAAATGTGAATAAATGCAATGTAAATTAAGTAGTAATTAAGTAGTGGAATGGAATCGACACCCTAATAAAACTTAAAGATAATATAAACCCCCTTAAGGTAGAATTCTCCAGCACTGTAGAAAATAGGTTTAAAGTTTTCAAAAAACTTCACTGCATAAAGGCAGTGATGCACAACCTTTTTAGCCGGAGGCCCAATTCATCAATTTTCAATATTTTTGCAGACCGCAGGGAATAGGGAGATACATTTTGACATGCTTTACTTTCCAGTGGGAGACATCGATAACGTAGATTTTATTTATTCATATAAATTTCTTACAAGCGTCCCAACTGCCCGGAGCCAGTAGATATACGAGCATATATATAATAAACCAAATATTCAAATTACGTATCTACCTAAAATAGCGCATTTCGTAATAACTTAATGTTGAAGCTTTAGACACCATATCAAAATAATTACAAATACATATATGTAATTAGTCATGATTTTCAAAATATTGCAAAAAAAATCTCCAATTTCAAACCAATAAATTAAGGCTGTCAATTTTTAATAATTATAAGTTTTGAAGAACATGCGTAGAAATTCTTGTAATTTTGGAATCAAAATATTGAAGACAGAAAACTTTTGGCGATACTGTACCGGACGTAATCTGGCACACAAACGAACTGTATGAGGCGGCTAATCCCAATCTGCGGAGCGGGGCTGGGAGGGGAGGAAGCACTCCCTACCATTCCCTCTGCAAGGGGGAACGGTACTAGAGACAAGACCCTTATTTACGACTTTTGCGGGCTTTGTCTGTGTGACTTTGCTTATTTGGGTCCAGTCCAAGGCAGTAGTCCGATGGGGGGTCCGAAGTAGGCGGTAGTCAGAATAAAAGAAGGAGGATAGATCACAAGTCAGAGCGGGCAGTTGAGAGAGAAGATCTTGTCAGGCTGAAAGTCGAATGCTAAATGCCCGAAGTGGCTTTCGCAGGCCACTTAAGGCGGTCCGCAACGCGCAGACCTACCGCGCCGTGTGAATGCCTGACAAGGCTGTCTCTTTCCCACCGTCTTACTGCTTATACTTTTTTATTCTCAGTAATTTAAGTCTGAGCGGTCTGTGAGAACACGCTCGTCAGACCGCCCGTTACATACATTAACAAAGGCGTCGGGAGTAGGAATCGTTTACGAACAACAAAACAATATTTATTATTCGATCCGACTCCCTTACAATTTACAACAATATTTAACAATCAAAGTGGCGACAAGGCGTCCGACACAGATACTCTTTGGTAATTGTAAAGCAAAATGGAAACCGTTAAATATTTTCATCATAGTACCCGGAAATCTGAACGATTACTATAATAATAACAATGATCCTTTACTCCAGAAGGTATGCAGGGGTAGTGCAATGCAATACGTTCCATGGGTTACAAAAATAACACAATAAAATAAATAACAAAAAGCAAAAAAAAAACAGTAAAAGGCATATTAAATTATGTTAGAAATATCACACTTACTTCCGTTACTTCTATTTTTTCAGAAACAACAAATATTGGTGATGAAAAAGCCCCGCAGGCGAAATTTTTTTTGTAGTCCCAATAAATGAATGTCGTTAGTTTTCATTTTTTTTTATATTTAGCCAAGTGGGCCGAACGAATTGGGCTCGTGGGCCACATGTGTCTTGCGGGCCGCCGGTCGTGCATCACTACATTAAGGTATAAAATTAGGCCAAAGAAGTAGCCTAATATAGAACTTTTACTTCAGAAGAATTTATCATTCGTGGATTTTAATTTAATTAAATCTTACCTACCAAAACTTTCTTCAATTCCGTATTCAATCAAAAACTGCCGCAACTTAGTAGAAGAATTTCCACTCATTTCGATCAAGTATCGTTGAAGATTCTGGAGTTATATTTGAAAGTATTTTAAGTGTCGTAATGAAATTAAGTCCTTAATTAACGGAGTCTTCTAATATAGGGCGATTTTCAATATTGGCCGCTTAATAATGTAATTCGGGCGAACTTCCCTCGATATTACCTTTTCAAGGCACCGTTTAAGAGATTTTTAATTTGAGGCTTTACCTAAATTCTGCCAAAGACTTTCAAAAGATAAGCCCCTGTTTTGAACAAAGAAAAAAATATTTTAACGATATCGTATCGATATAATAATATATAACGGTACTACATAAAATTGTACTTAAATAGTTTCAAAGATGTTCTCAAATTTATATTCGGTGATTTTAAAAACTTCATGGCCTTGGATATTCTTTTCATGGCCTTATATTTGTTTTTGGTTTGTGCAAAGATTTCTCAACATTTTCTCAAGAGTTTGTTTTCATCGGGTTTGTTATGTGTTGTTAATTATTTTTACACGATATGTGAGTGTTGAGACAATGTTTTATTTTAAATTTATTTAGTTGCAATACATTATTTTTTTTTCATTAGGTAAATAAATTTGTACAAAGCTAATAAGAAAATTTGTAGTGTTTTTCTTAGTCCTCCTCACTAGGGGTACCTGTGCTGTGGCGGACTAGGTTTAATTTAATAAATTATTGTTTTTAAACAAATATTTTTAGTAATTAGTTTCATACCATTCGAAATAGATTTAATGGTTCATATTTCGGCTGTAGAGCACGTTTTCCATATTTTATATTCATTTTTATTTATTTGAAAAACAAACAAAATATTTACATAAAAAGCATCATACTCGTACATAATATATCATATATACAATCGCCGTGTAAATGTCTCTAATAAAAGTCTTTACAAAATGACAATGACAAGTTTATGGATTATTTAGTATTACAAATAACAATATTTATTTACCTATCTCATTGAAACTTGGTGCGTGCAAAAGCACGATAGTCCATATTGTTTGTTTGTACGATGGCCAAACAAACGAAGATGTTCAAATGTTGAAGGCAAAATAATATCACAAAAAAGGTTCAATGATTTCACTCAATTTAAATTTAATTTTGTATTTTAATTTTATTTATGCTTTCTGTATTGAGATTTAAAATGTATTTATGGATTTGAGAAAATGTCAATGCTGTGATGTTTATTTATTTGATTTTTCAATCTTGACGTTTTTGGTATAAAATTATGATATGCCGTATTAATCAGCTATACGTCTGTACAGAACACATAAAAAACTTCTAATACATCCGCGACTATCGTATAGTGTGATCATACTCACTAAGTTACTATCAACTAGACTATTAACAATTTTGCAAAATATAGTCAAATCAATTGAAATTTTTCTTTTGCGAAGACTCTCAAATTCGAAATGATTATGTTTCTGATGATAGCCTTTCAGTCGATGATGAACTCCCGATCGATATGACAAGATACGTAAGAATTTCTTCTGATCGAATTCAATTCTATTTATATACGAGTATATCGTGTAATGTGGAGACCAAACAATTCATCCGTATTCAAGGACGCTACGAACCAGTGAATTGCAAAGAATAATGAGGCTAATTGGTTTTTTTTAAAGCTTAGTCGATTTTTTTTCTATATGTGGGTTGAAAGTTAATTTACTGTCAAAGTGGATTCCGAGGTCTTTAATTAATGCAGTTTTTTTCTAATCTTGTAGCCTGTATACTGTAAGAGAAATCAATTTTCCTCGCTCCACAAAGAAATGGTTTCTAGATCCTTTTGTAATTTTTTACAGTTTTCTTCTAATTCGATGGCTTTGTAAAGTTTCAAATCATCGATGTAAAGTGAAAAATTACATTAAATTCGAAATTTCAAGTCATTAATGTAGATTAGAAATAGCAAGGATCCAACACGAGACCCCTGTGGAACCCTTGATGTGACAGTTATGGAAGAAGAGTTGAATCCGTTGAATATTACTAATTGACTACTATATGATAAATATGAATCTAACCATTGGAGAAGATTCCCATGGATACCGATGTCATCTAATTTTTTTAACAGCAGTGGGTGACTAACTTTATCAAAGGCTTTACTGAAGTCTGTGTAGCATCGACTTATATTTTAGAATTACTGCAATTGCGTGGGTAGTCAACATATCCTAGCAGGTTTGTATTTATGGACCTTTTTGCTACAAATCCATGCTGGTAGGGGCAGAGCAAATGGGGAAATGGTTGGGGATTGTTTTGTAAACAATTGACTCAAATATTTTGCCGGAACATGATAGAAAACTAATTTAGTCGGTAATTTGTTATTTCGTTTTTCTGAGGAATTTGTGTATCGGGATTATTTGAGCGTATCTAGCAAAATGCATTGTTTAAATATTTTTTTTAAATATGTCATGTAATGGTTTGAAGAGTTCGTAGGCACGGTTACGAATATAAAAAAGGAGGAATTTCATCCGGGCCGGGGCCTTTATTGACATCGAGAGATTTGATTTTGCTTTTGACTTCTTCGAGAGTTATTTGAATATAGAGAGAAGAAAATTGCTAAAGCATGGCGATGATGTTACGGTTGCTCTAGTGGAGAAAATTAAATACCGAGAAAAAATCATTTGAAAAGAGTTCACAAGTTTCTTCACCGGTTTTCGAGATTTTGTCATGGAGACGCATTACTTTCGGAATTGAATTTGTTTTTTTTTTTCTTGGAGCCTGTTAAAGTGTACAAGATTTTCGCACTGTTGGGAATAGAGGTTTCAATAGATTCTATGTACGAACGAAGGTATAAATGAATGTTAGTTTTAATTAATGTTCATAGGAAGGCGAAACTGACATAGTCCTTTTGATTTTTAAATCTTTTCCATTTATTACTCAATTTTTCCTTTTCTTTCAATTGATGAATAAGAGAGGTACTAAACCACACTGAATAATTATTGTTAGAATTTATTTTGTGAGGCGTGTGGTCTTCGATTGCCGCCCATATTTTATTATTAAAATATAGTAATGTATCGTTAGAGCCTAGGTTAATCATTTCAGACCAGTCGGTTTGTGAGATCTGCTCTTTATATTTATTATAGTGTGAAGATACTGGTAAAAAATACAACCAATATACTCCGATTTCCATTGATGGTTCAATCAAACCTCCAAATATATATTATTTTTTACGTCTTGTACATTTCATACCAATTTGGTATCGATATATTTGTTTTAACACCTACTTAACTAAAAATAAATACACAGTACATAAAAATGTATCTACATGTTAAAATAACATACAAAACATAAAAGAATTCTGAAGGCTTCATTGACCATTTCACATAATCTCTAGGGTCAGAGAATGGGCTTTTACCCTCGTATTATCTTTTAAAAAAATATTTAATTTAGCTATGAGCGTATCAACTGTTGATTCAACCGGCTACAAAAATGTCACCGACTACTTGTGGGAGGTATTAAATAAATCTCCCATTAAGACGCAGAGCACCTTGTGGCGCTCTATTTGGCCGAAATTGTTCCATAAAAAGGCAATATATGTAAGGAATCCACTCGCAATGGGCAAGGCTGGAGGAACGACGCGACGGGACAGGGATGTCGATATTTTACAAGTGTAAATTATGACAACTTACGCACGAAATTATGCCGAACTTAATTCGTTGACCCAAGAACATATTGCTTCAATTAATCTTAACATAATGGAATTTTGCATTTTGTTCATTTTTTATATTTTCAAGGGGGGAAATGATAAAATACATGCCTTTATTTTTATCTTTACGACAGCTGTGATATATCCCTCAATGATGCATTTATTCCCTCTCTGTCACTAGTTTTCCCATCCATATTGAAGTACTGAAGTATTCAAACTAAATTCAACAATTACCTGAATTTGACTAAAAGCAATGGATATGAATTTATCGAAGAAAGCAATCACGTTGTGGCTTGATATTATAATTTAAATGAAAGATTTTTGTTTCTGTTTTAAACCACTTTATTTTATGTATTTTTTCGGCATTCACTATTTATGTTTATGCATTATCGACCGGTTTCGGTTGAACTCAACCTTCATCTGGAACGTACACATATAAACTGGATATGGATATGCAATGGATTATTATTATTATTTACTTATAACAATATATATATATATATATTTACACAATTTTATTTACTTATTATTATTTTTCGTTTCAGTAAAATAGTAAAGCTGTTCATCTCAACACAGGACTGTTCTAGTGAGTGGCTAATGTTTTTGTTTTGTTTTCAAATTTAAGAATAAATAATAAATGGATACGATTCAACAATATTCGGAAGTAATTTTTTTTTATTGATTTCCCTTAAAAACTAGTATGGCTACTTACAGAGAATGTTTTAATGACACAGATCTGTATTTTAACTACCCGCGGGAAATATAATGCGTTGTTTTTAGAATATTTGAATTAGCCCATAATTATGATTCTTACTGACATATTACGCAGAGTAAGGAAAAAACGGGAATTATCTCGATATGTTATTGCATAGCAATTTAAAACAGGAACTTTTCTTAAATTACTCAAATCAAAAAAGTGCCGATCTACCAACTGACTAAAGACCGTCTAAACGAATATTAAAATTCCACTGAAATAAGTGCCTAATGTGAATTACGCTACCAAATAAGATATCAGAAATGACAAAAATAAATGTTCTTTCGAGACCAGAATATTTCGTCGAACTGGGAAAGAAATAAGATTGGAGGCTCGTGTTGTTTAAATAGAGGTGCCGAATTTGATTCCTTCCGCGCCCGAGGCACTGCCCGCGGCCACTTGCTCAGTGCCACCCCTGCGGATGGGCGGTATCCCGAGCAAAATCTGTAGAGTTCCTCCGATATAAAGGGTAAACGGGGTGCAGGGGGTTGGTAGTTTATGTAGCCATCTGCGCGGCGGAACTGCTCGCCCGAGCGTGAAATCGTTCTTCTTCTTATTTGCGAAGCTAATGTCTCAAGCACCATTGCGGAGTTGTCCACTTGAGTATAGGGCACGCAAATGTTTGCGTTTTTCCCGTTCCGCAGACACCCAATCGATACTTCTTTCTCGCCACAATGTTTTTTTATCACTCGATATTTTTTTCTTAGCCTGTGTTTTTTTATTCCTTCCTCGGTGTTTTTTTTCACTGTGTGCTTTTTTTTCTTTTCTCGACGTTTTTTATTTGCTAGATATTTTATATGGATGGTGAAAAGACATATTTTTTAGAGACATTTTTTCAGCATTATCGTATCAGTCGCTATAAGTCGATTATACATTTTTTACACGATATTAATCATATTTTCTAATGGTTTCCTTAGAGTTGCAAAATTAAATCACTTTCTCCCTTCTCATGAAAAAAATTAAAGTGTTTAACGTAAGTAAATATTATCTACTAAAAAATGTATATTTCAACAATAGGAATAAGGTGTCGGAGTTGCCCCAAAAACACATGATACAATCTAATCATCTAGCGAATCGAATGTCTAATTGAATCAGGTAATGTTAACAAGAAATGTTTAGTATTCGGTCATCTCTTCCTATTCCTGAGAGGCAGTTGCATGATAGGTGTATTTATGAGTTGATATTAAGTTAAAACATAATAAATAAATAAGTCAGATAGCTAGATCCTTTATTACATTGCCAAAATAAAAAAAATAGTGACTCCTAAATAAATTGGTTTTTAAATTGACAACACGCTCGCAATCGTTATATCTAATTATTGAAGTATCAAGCGGTCGACAGATCAAATATATTGATAATTTTGATCGCACGGAATCTCGGAGTTTGATAATAAAACGCTTATTTTTTAATGCTGTATCTTTAAGGTACATACAAATAATGTTTTACTAAACAGTTATTTCACATCTCAGATTTTGTACTACTCTTTAGAGCATTTGTTTGTGGATGGAAGGTACACATACATAATATCAGCGGTCACCTACCGTACGTCTCATCTGCTTCCCACTAACAGTCCCCTCCTATCCAGGAGCCACACAAGTATAAGAAAATTCAATGAACCAAATCTATTTCAGAAAACAAAACAGATTATAAGCGGAGAGAAGTTGTAACGATTGAACTTGTTACCCCGTTATGCACTATCACTTTCGACATGCGCCATCATCTCTAGCCCTACGTCTCGTGTAGGCGAAGTTGCGCGAACGCGATTGCGACACGGTTTAAAGCGATTTAAAAAGAAGAGATGCGAAGCGACATCGCTGTTCTATCTGCCCACGCCACGCTCTCTCCCCATACTTCAGTTGCCGCCATTGATCATGGACGGACGCAAGGGTTTTTTTTATTTGAAAAGTCATATGATAAATACAAAATATTTCAGAAATATATATCTCAAATAAGAGGAACTGATATATATTTTTTTCTATACATAATGTTTTCTTAGCTTTAATATAGGAAACAAGGACAGTTTCCTTGGGAAAATATTTTTTCATAAGCATTATTATAATCTCCGTCATTTACGTCCGTTAATATCTCGTTTATAAAATATGAAAAGTGGTAAATTTTGTTTATGTTGTTGTTTCCTTAATTATTTTGGTGACATTAAGAAAAACTCCATTAGCTTGGCCAACAGAAACATTATTTCTACTTCAACCATGTAGAAAAATAGCAAACACCGTCGCGTCCACTTCGTGCGAAAATATCAAATCAACTAATCGCGTCGCTGAAGGCCCGCTCTGCAACGCGCCATTCACCGCTTGTAATTTGTAACGTACGACGCTTCCAAGATATTCCAACTATTCCAAATTTTCGCACCGCGTTGTCGTCACATCGACTTCGCCGACGTAAGATGGAGCGTAAGGATAAAGGAATAAACTTATGAGAGCTTCATGATACAACAGCCAGTCTTCGAGTGACCACGCTGCTTTGTAGCTGTTCTGTAGTTAACGCATCGACCTATTTAAATGGTCTGTCATCATCATCTGTAGATATACGAGTATTTTTCTACTTTACCTTATCTAATCGTAATTAATTGTTACTCATTTAGTAAAATGGCACCCGAATTAAACTCATAAAGAGGCTATGCTTTTTTTAATGTAGAATGTAAATTCATTATTACAGTTACAATGTGGCATTTTAAATTGCCGATTTAATTATTAAGAAATTCTCTTTGAGATTTATTCATCCCTGAGATTAAATATTAAGAAATGATTATGATGATTACAAATCAGCAATCTAACTTTCCTACTTAATGTTATAATTTTCAACTATAAACTTTTTATACTTTTTAGTTATTTCATTGAATGTTTTATCTGGTAAGAAGATTAAAAAGTAAGTTACTATGCAATTCAAGTGCCTACCCACATCAGCCCCATCAAATAGTGATGTTTTTTTTTAATATTTTGAGCAATTAATACCTCGATCGTTTGCCATCTACATGATTATAAGCAATGGACACAATAGACATCACTAGTCCAATATTTCATCCCATTTCGCGTACCTATTAATAGACTAACTATTAGTATTTACCTACATATAGCCCAAATTAAATTCCTTTGTTCGCTGATTTGATTGCATAACGTTCTGTTCGAAAAATAAATATAATTTTCCATATTTACGTAGGTACTAATGACGATATTATTTCAACTGATAGTTTTGTTTCCACCGAATAAACACCGCTCCAACATTACTAGATACCCACAAAGCTGAGCAAAGATTTTTGGCAACAAAAATGTTCTTTTTTTTTTTCGTACTACATATAAATTGCATGTGTAAATTAAAACTAGAATTTCTTTTCTTTTGAATTTTTATTTTCAATTTAGATTGGTATCGATCAAGCCATTTTTTAGAGGGTTATATTATTGTGTAAAAATGTCTTAATTTATATTTTGATTCTCAAGGGGGATTTAAAGTGTTATTAATACAGTTGACATGTGGGTTTCAGTTAATTTTTCAAAACAATCGAAACCGTACTGTTTTCTCAAAATAAACGGTTACTCGAAACAAGTAAAAAATAAATTAAAATAAATTATTTTTTATGTTGTAATCCGACTAATATACCTTACTACGTATTTTGTTCACCACAATTTTCAAGGTTCTACTGTACCGTTAATAAAGTTATTATTAAACTGGAACTTTATCGGTAAATGGTTGCGGTGAAAGCGTTTCACGTGAAAGCGTTTGTCGCCACAGATTACAGCGTTCCGTGTAAAGCATTTAATTTTTTCGAAAGCGTTTCGTCTAAACGGGTTACAGTATTTTGCGTACAGCATTGTGGATGAGTTTTTAATTTTTTCGAAAGCGTTTCTTTGCAACAGTTTACGACTGGTATCGCGCGGAATTTTCAAACGAACTATATGTATTACGGGCATAGTATTAAACGTTTTTTTTAAACGGATTACCCAAAAACTGTTGCAACCGTTTCCGAAAATAAGTTACGAAAAAACTGTTTCACGTTCTTTTACTCACCTCTATTGTGCATCAAATAAAGTTATTGTACCTACTTTCTGAAATTAAAAAAAAATATTGTTTACGATTAAACTGACAATATTTGAATTCCTCATACTGTCATCATAAAAAACCAAAAAAAAATATCTGAGGAATAACGAATTACTATTTAGAGCTATAATGCTATTACGCAACATCGTTAAACTAAAAATAGTTTTTATTCACACAATTAGAGCTATATATTTGCAAATAATTTAGAAAATCTTCAAATAAATAAATCACTAAAGTTAAACAAAATCTATGTACTAAAAAATATTTATTTTACGAAGCAGTCCAATTTAAGAAGGTTAAGGCTGAGCCGAAACTGGTTGGTTTATATACTCAGATAAAGTGGTGTTCAAAAAACACATTTTAATTCAATTTATAAATATATCTAACCACAAACTGATTGCTTCCGGTGAAAGAATAATAATTCATCGATGATTCTTAAATTAGGAATTTAAGTGCCTCATAACGAAGTTATAATCCGTTTTCGTGGCTTTGTTCTGCCTCTGAATTCTCTTTAGCAAAGTATGTTTCAATTGAAATAATCTGTCTCGCTTCCTTCATTTTATATTCATTAAAAGATGTAAGTCAACAACCGTTCTTACTTTTAGCTCCGTAATGTGGGTGGTTGGAAAATAACAGCAAGCTACAGAGGCAGTAAGTACTCGCTTACCCTCTGGAGGTACGTCTACTGTGGGTTATTTGCTTTGTTTTATTGGTAAAACAAAGCGTAGGTGTTTGGTTGGTAGAAACCGTATTGATAAAGAATAGATGAGTAGATACTTTATCAATAACTGTGACCTTTCTATGTACGAGACATTTCCAAAACTAGTATTTTTAATATTATTCCTGTCCTCCATGACAGACCGCAAAGATAATTACTGCTTGGAAGTGGGAACAAACACGAGGAGGTGTAACTAAAATACATTAAAACCATTTTATTTTATTTTTTTATTAAATATTTGCATTTTTACTAGAATGGCAAATTCTGACAGTTTTGCCTGAAAGTTTCAGCGGCTTCGGCTAAGTTTATCACTAGTGTCGAGTAACCAGTTAACCCACCTTCTCTTGCTCGTGTCATAGTCCCACATGATCTCCTGGCAATGGATGTCTTGTGTAGTGTTGATATATAAATAGTTCACCTAAGTACCTACATAATTAAATGTTGTTTAAAAATAACATGTTTAATATCGTAAAAAAAAAAAACATTAAAAAATAAAAATTCAGTTTAATACCTATATTCTGCAGAATTTTTATTATTATATAGATTCCTTGATAGTTTCTTGATTTTATTTTAATTTCTAGTTTCTAATATAAATGCAATAATAATTATTTTATAATAATTTCGTATAATCAGTTTCAAAACACCAACAATTTCACATTCAACCAACCGGTATTTTAATGGAAGATGCTGTGAGGAACTAGCGTCATTGATCCCTTCGGCACCGGTGCATAGTCAGGAAACACGCCAAATGCGTGCCCAACATTTGCACACCATCGACATTTGTCATATTTGAGAACGGGTCGCTTTAACGACTCGTTCCTGTGTTCAACAGCTCGGCTGTGGAACAATCTGCCGGCCTCTGTGTTTCCTCCATCCTACAACATGGGACTCTTCAAGACCCAGGTTCACTCCTTCCTATTCTCTAAAAGACCCTCCACACAGCATCCCCAAAGATAATATAGACCTTGAGGGAAATAATTTCCTTCAGGGTCTCAAAATGGACATGTTTATTTTTCAAAATAGTGATTCACACAAAGCATTTTTTTATCATTTAATTAAAAATGATGCCACTAGGTAAATTTGCATTTTCTGAAGAAATAAAATTAAAGTTTAATAATAATAATTGCATTTTTCATACAGGCACCTCATTGATTATGATTGCTTTTGGCTTGCTTACTTTAATTACCAGTATGGCTTAAGTGGTGCTGAAGTTTGTCTAGGCTTTACGTTATACAAAAAATAAAGACGAATAGATTTATAATCTCAAATAGTGTTTTAATGGACTGGTAATTTAAATTCAATCGATTTGGTGATTAGGAAAACCCACCAGCATAAATAAATTGACCGAGAAATTAAGTTCACCCATTTAGAACTATATAATTTGTTTTCTTTATTGTCTCTTCCCCTTGTCTCTTATTGAAATTTAGGGGCAATTGGGGGCCACCTACAAACAGAGGGCTGTAAGTCGATGCAATTAAAATTAAAATACAAATCGTTTCTTCCGGCGGTTCTGGCTTAAATAAAAATAATAAGGTACGGTCCGGATGTCGTTTGGGCGTAAGTAGGTAGGTACTATATTTATCCTAACTAAAATTTCGACTTTTTCGTTTTACATCAGGACAATGTCAACCATTTGTGAAATGCCATTATTTACTTATTTTAATTTGAAGACATAATTTACCATAAGACTTATATAAATATTAATACATGTTTTAGTTTATTTGTTTCTATTTAAGCAAAGTGTATACATGATACACTTAGGTAATAATTTCAATAAATTATAAGGAATATGGAAGTATAATGCTTATAGTATAAGAATAAAGTCAAAGTGTTCGCAGTCTTCCTCACTAGGGTGTCCTGTTTTGGGGCGGCCGGCATTTTATTTATTTAGTTGTCTTTGCATCGTTTTCATAATGTTTGGAAAATGATCATCACTCAGTTCTCTCAGCCATGTTTTGACTATAGTTTTAAACATATTTTTTATAATTTTTTTTATAGACATTGAGATTTTTTAGAATAGGAACAAAATTGGAACACTTTTATTTACCGAATTTATGTGAACACATAAATTATAATGAGCCACCACACGACATTTTCGCAAAGTTTTACTAGATCCTATAATAAAGTCACACCTCCACAATTATATTACACAACTAATAACTAGTTATTGTTGAAGAATTGACACATTAAGGGCCAGTGTTGAGGTTGGGAGCAGAGAGGCGGCCCCCTAAGTTGGCGCCAGTGTTGAGATTGGGAAAGCACGTTGAAGCGCTAGTGTTGAGGAACGAGCCCCACTCTAGGGCGGCAGTGTAAAAGAACATGTAAGGTAAACCCACATAGAGGCCAGGTGAGGGGCGCCTGACTCCGGGCTCACCTGAGTAGCTCAGTATATAGAACATTTAATCTCTCTTCTGCAGTCGTGATTCGGCGTCAGCCTCATACCGGCTCAGAGGAAAAAAAGGAACTGAACTACCAAAAAAAAAATTTGCATCTTCTAGCCAAGGTTTATTTACGGGAGGTCAATCACAGTTTGTACATATGGGGAATCATACACTCACAATTGGCAATGCATCCTATCTATTAATCTAAAATTCCCTCTCTGTAGTACCATTAAAATCGGGAAGTTACTCTAAACATAGTTATTTACAGCACAGCAAAAAGAGGAAATAAGTATAGCTTACATTGGGGCATTGGTCGGGGTCGAGACAGCTCCAGGCAGGACAGTGTCTTCATATTAGTGCACAAACCTGGTCCACTATTTAGGGACCTCACAAGTAAATGGTTAACAGTAGTTAGGACTTTTAAATTACGGTAATGAGACGCCATTGCAAATGGTGAGCCATCGTAGGAGCGCGTGTCGATGACACAACCTCTGTGTTCTGTGGCCGGAATCTTTTTGTGGCCAAAATGGCCATCGCTCTCGTGTCGGGACGCGGAACTATCCAACCGAATTTTGCTAGATACTGTGTATCGACGAGGGGCTAGAACTAATTAGTAATTCCGTTACGTAACATTATATAGAAACATATTTAAGATATTAAAATTATTTTAATTTTTACCACCTCAAAACAGGCTCAGCCTAGAAAGGTGGTTTACACCAATCTTTATATATTTTATTTTATTTAATATCTAGATAATTATTTATATATTTTCCGACACTGTATTCATGTATGTATTTTTTGGTTTAAAATAATACAAAAATTATACAAAATGTACTTTACTAGTAACTTATCTCACTGTAATTATTTAAGCACTTTCGGGTACGTATATAAGTAATTACTATTCTGAAACGTGAAAGTGTATTTATTATCACTAAACTTATTTAAAATATATATTATATAAAACAAAAAGCGCAAGTTTTAAATTATAAAAATACGTAAATATTTGGATACATTTTCTGGAATCTGAACATTATGACCGAGCTTGCTGATCCCGCATTATGCCATATGCTACGCGGACTATCCCATTTGCAGCGTAGTTGACTTAGTGCATTTCTTTGCTGTTTGCGGAGCTTCCGATGTGAAGTCACCTGCAGCTCTTTAAAGATCATCGCTTCATCTCTCAGAGGATCATCCAAAAGCTGAACCGCACACTGGATATTTTGTTTTATTTTATTTTAGCGCCAAGAGGGATTTTGAATAAATATTTCATGAAAAATGATTTTACAGAAAAAAAACAACACAAGATTTGTGAATAAGTAGGGATGTAATATTTTTCACAAAATTCACCACATTAATGTTAAAAACGTCAATACCGTATAATAAGTATTTGTTTCCCATGGTGTGAAATAGCTGTATCAGATAATGTACAATGTAGTTGTACGAGTACTTAAGTATACTGCAGTGGAATAATGTAATTTGTCGGATTGTTTTTGTGGAGATGTATAGAATAGATATAGAGAATTTAGAGATTAGTATTTTAAACGAAAAAGTTAAACCGTTTATTTGACTTCTCTTTTATAATGTATGACCTATGTGGGAGATCCGATAGCGCCTTGGCTATGCATTACGAGGTTGTGGGTTAGAACGCCACATTTCTGAGATACAGGACGTATTTTTGTATTCTTAACTAACTAACTAACTAACCATCACGCCGTTTCCCCGCAGGGGTAGGCAGAGAGGACGGACCGCCAAACAACTCGATCTTGGCATACAATTTTTGCTTCATTCGCATTCATACAACGCCTCATACATTCTCTTCTGTTATTCCGACTTCTGACATGGCCCGACTCAAGTATTTGATTCACTTGATCGTGCCATGTCTTCCTCGGACGTCCCCGGCTTCTTCTTCCATTCACATTCATGTCATATATTCTCCTTACACTCCTCTCTTCGTTCATTCGCTCTACATGCCCAAACCATCTAAGCGTCCCTTTTTTAATCTTGCTCACTACGCTTACATCAGCCTTGCATTCTTTACGAATCTCAACATTTTTCACTCAATCATACATGGTTTTACCACACATTCGTCACAAAGATCTCATTTCTACAGCATTCAGTCTACTTTCATCCTTTCCTCTGCCAGTTCCATGCCTCACTGCCATACATCAAGGTTGGTATCAGCACTCCATTGTGGACTGCTAGCTTCGCTTCCTTGGACAACTTTTTGTTTGGGCCAACCGCGTTCAGTCCTCCGTTAATGGAGTTTCCTGCATTCACCCTTCTTTCAATATCCCTATCAGTCTTTCCATCTCTCGTAAACATACTTCCCAAATACACAAACTCATCAACCTGCTCCAAGCATTCATCATTCACAACTATATTGCATACTGTTTTCGTACTCTCTCTTTCAAACACCATGACTTTGGACTTATTTACATTCATCATTAGCTCATTCATCATACATACTTCGTTCATCCTAGATACGAGGGACAGTAGATCTTCCATACTGTAAGTAATCAGCACCGCATCATCAGCATACAACAGACAATATACTTGCAGACTACTCATTTTCGCGCCCAGGTCCACCTCTCTCAATTCTTGCATACAATTATCCATGTATAGATTGAATAACCACGGTGACATTACGCAGCCTTGCTTAACACCTTTTGTGATGTCAAACCACCCCGTAAAATCACCGTTTGCCCTAACACATGCAACGCTTCCTTCGTACAGCGATGTGATTGCCTGTATAAGATTTGTATTCACACCATACTTAGACAACACCTTCCATAACTTTTTCTGTCAACTCTGTCGTATGCTTTTTGTAGATCTACAAAAGCACAGAAAAGTTTCTGTTTTTTTTTGCCAGAAACTTCTCTTTGAGCATACGCAACGAGAAAATCTGATCCATGCACCCCCTTCCACTCATAAATGCGCCTTGCACATCCCATATTTTATCCTTTGTTTTCATTTGTACCCCTTCAATCAATATCCTACCATACAGCTTACCAACTGAACTTAGCAGGCTAATAGCCCTGTGATTTCCACATTCCATGCGTGACCCTTTACCTTTGTATAGAGGTATGATCACAGCCCTTCTCCAATCTAATGGGGTGTAACCCTCCTCTAGACACTGGTTAAAAAGTTTGCATAACCATGTGAGAATTATACGGCTATTTCCTTTAAAGTATTCAGCAGCAATATTGTCAAAACCAACAGCCTTACCATTCTTCATACATCTAATTGATCTTTTAATTTCATCCATGCTAATTTTGGGAACATTCACCCCATCGTCATTCATACCTGACTCGCCACTGGAATCTCTATCACTCGGATTGTTTTCGAAGACCTCTTCAAAGTATTTCATCCATCTCTCTTTTATTTCTTCCTCATTCGTCAACATTTTTCCATCTTTCGATTTTATCACTTTCTCACATCCACTTTCTGGACCATTCCGTGACCTTTTGACCTCCTTCCAAAATAGTTTAATATTTTCTTGGAAGTGGTTTGTCATTTTGATCCTCTCTTCCTCTTCCAGGCGTTTCTTTCGTTCTTTCACTCCATCACGTACTCTTTTCTTGCATCCCTTGTAAACTTCTTTTGCTCTATCCCTCTCTTCGCTAGAAGCACTGCCAGCCGCTATCAGAAATAACTACGCTTTCTTCTTCTCTGAGACCAGTGCTTTAATCTCATCATCCCACCATGCATCACCTTACTTTCTACCTTGCGTACTTATTCCATACACCTCTCTAGCAGATTCACAGAGGCTCACTTTTATGTGGTCCCATGTTTCGTCTATGCTTAGACTGTCCATTACCTTATCATTCAGTCTCATCTCTACACAATTTTCATACTTACTTCTTACATTATCGTTTTGCAATTTTTCTATTTTGACTCTAGTTGGGGTCGACACCGTTTTCACTTTAGAGCGCCAGCCGCGGAAGAGGTTTACTCTCGACACAACCAGGAAATGGTCGGTTTCTATCTCAGCCCCTCTGAAAACTCTGGTGTCTGCGGTGACGGCTCTCAACCTAGAGTCAATTACTACAAAATCAATCATTGACCTCTCATTTCCTCTTTCCCGCGTATATTGATGGATACCTTTATGATTGAAAAAAGTATTTGATACAAATAGGTTCCACTCTAAACATACTTCAAGCATTCTGTTTCCATTGTCATTCGTTCTTTTATCCCCAAATAAACCTAAAGCTGATTCAAAACCATCCCTTCTAATACCCACCCACCCATTCAAATCCCCTGCCATTATAATCCTTTCATTCATATTTTTAATCTCATCACATCGCTCACACCAGTCCAAAAATCATCTTTCACTTCATCGCTTTCGGAGTTGACAGGAGCATAGCATATAACTAAAAACACTCTTGTCAACCCGATTTTGAATCTGATCCACATTATTCTCGGACTTACACATTCATATTGCAACATACATTCCACCATTCTAGGCGACAGTAACGCTGCAAAACCTTGACAAGCCCTGTCTGTATCTGGTCTCCCAGACCAGATGACGAGCGTGTCATTATGCTGCATCGTACCGCTCACCTTCTTCATACTCTCTGTTATACAGAGTACATCCAGACTTTTCCTTCCCATCGTATCACATAGTTCATTCATCTTTCATTCCATTCCTCCTCTGATATTCTACGTGCCAATTCGACATTGTTCACGTTCCTTCCTCCTCTTCGCGCTAACGAAGGGTTGGCGGTGTGATGGATAGCGAGCCTCATCGACACCTGGGTCGGCCATTCCCTTCCACGGACTACTTACCCATAACTAAACTTAACATAACATAGCACAATAAAATACAGCTTAACACACTTGTAGCTTACCATAACATACTACAATCAATTCCTTATCTAACTTATAACTTAATATAATAATCCATATCATTTAATAAACTTAACATATCATACCTTAACATACATCTCATAACTTAGCTTATCCTTAACATGTAATGATACTTATCTTATGTTATATCTTATCTTATATTACACTTATCTTAACCTTAAAATATTTTATCATAAAACACACACACAAACCTACATATGTAAACAATTGCTTAACTAGTGTAATATAACAAAAAATACTTAATGATAATAATACTATATAATACCATAATAATACTATAATAATAATACTTATCTTACATTATATCTTATCTTATCTTATACTTATCTTTAATCTTAACATATACTATCATAAAACACACACACAAACCTACATATGTATACAATCACTTAACTAGTGCTAAAACATAAACAACAAAAAAGTAATATTAAACAGAATCCTAAGGCTATAAACTGTCTAATAACTAACACTTCTACACAATTATCACTGTATCATCATCACATTACTTATTACAACACTCATTATTATTATGCGTATAGTCATTGTTCTTATTATTGTTATTATTATCTGTCATATACCATAGGTCCCATGCCATCGGTCCAGTTCAGCACGTAGGATCACAGCTTAGGGGTGAAAGGGTCGGCGGGTGTTGCGGGGTGCGTGGGGTGCGGGTGTGTCGACGTCGAGGTGAACATATTTTGCACGTGTCCACGGTCATCTTAGCTATGCAGCGGCAACGGCAGCAGAGCGGCAGAGGGGCAGCAGAAGGGCAGCGGGAAGGTGGAGGTTTCACCCGAGCATGCAGTTCGGCACATGTGGCCAATGTTCGATATTATTGATTTCGGCTTGTTGAGCTGCATCCAGCAAACTTATTATAAAACTAAAGTAAATTCACTAAACTCAATATTTAAAAGTGTGCACACCAGTTATCGTAAAAATATTTTGAGTTAATTCACTAAAAATTTAACCTAGATTTTTTTAAATCTCTGTGTCCAAAGATACGCATTGCCTCGAGATAATTTAAAAAGTTGTAAAGTATGATTTTATGTTCTTTGTCGATTACTATCATCACGTGACGTGCAATCGCTTGTACATGTAAATCATTGACTAAATAAAATGCATAGAGAGGACTTGGCATGTCAATAAAACAATCTGTCTAAATAGCCAGTAAAAAATGGCGGCCAAGATGGTGGCGACGCCGTACTGCTGCCATGGTTACCAATATGTATGGCTTGACATTTGATTGACATTTGGGGTACAACAAATATTTCTTCCTTTTCTTAGTCCTTTACTTCATGAATTAAATTAAATTTTTGTTCGAATTTAATTGTTTTGTAAACTTGCACCTACCTGTTAAATAATAATCCAACAAATAATAATTATTATTTATTATATATTTTCAATTTATATAATAAATAATAATCCTGTCATTTCTTTTTTATTTATTTGAAACGCCTTTACACTCGTAAGCTGAAGACTTACGCGGTATCTTGACTGTTTTGATTTCAGTTTAAAATAAAAATAAAAAATAAAAATTCAACCCTGACTGACAGTGTAGAGTAATCAACATAAAAAATTGGCTTTACACGAAATTTTGGACAGACGCTTTAGGTACTTTCTTTCTCATTCTCCATTATTAAGATACTTACTCTCCTGCTATTTAAGCTAAGAGGTAAATCAACAAATCACTCCCACTAATTTTATGATTGGCAATAATGCTATTCGGCAATTTATTAATAGCCAATTTTGCGCGTATTTTAAAATATTTGTTAAGGGCGAGAGGGACGTCGGAGAGGAATTATAATTATTAAATCAAAATAATGATAGTATTATTACGCAATACGATAAACATAATGTTTTTAAATAGAAAAATATTTATTAAATATTTTATAAATTTATATAGGTTTAGCATTTATCAAAATATAACCAGAAATATTATTTTTTCTGACCGTCCCTTTGTAAGTTTTACAGAATATTTAAAATACGAATATGATTTTTAAAGTGGAGATAAGTATTTTTAATCGTTTATCGTTGCGTTTTTGTAAATAAACATAACCAAAGATTTGTAATCCGCATTACAAAAAAAAACATTAATGTTACGTAATGTTCTTGAAAAAAATTAAACTTCACACTGTTCTTATTTTTAATATATCTTATCGAAAAGTTACAGAAAAACCTTTACAGCATTTTTTAAGGATATTCAACTTTTTAAATGTTTTTGTAAAACATGCGTAGAGTGGTCAGAAATTTGTAATATTTCTGATTATATTTTGATAAATGCTAAGCCCATGCAAATAAAAAAAAAACGTAATAAATATTTATCTCTTTAAAAATACCATGTTTATTGTATTGCACAATAATATTATCAATATTTTGAAATAATAAATAATAACTCTCCGACGTCCCTCTCCCCGTTAATGTGTGTTTTGTTGAGCACATCAGAATTATTTTATTCTTGGAACTAATGCTTTAAAGTTCAACAAGTGCACCCTGCTTTTCGAAAAATTCAGCTTTCCTGAAACTGCCCCTTATCATTCTGCCATACAAAAATGTATATTTAACCATTTATGTATCTGCGTGGGAGTAAAATTACATAATTTAATATGGTCAAACGGAGATCACCTTTGGAGCATTGCGTCGTAAAAACTTGGATAGCATAAAAAAATGACACAGAACTATAAATCAGTTTTTAACGAGTCGAACATTTTAAAACAACGATGTCGCAGAAAATAACACACCATTATTCACGTAATACAACCTACGAATTGTAATTATTGATTTTGTTTCGATACCCGAAAAAGGCGACAAAAACGACCTTCGGGTATTATAATCCAATCAAATTGTTGTAATCTGTTGAAAGAAAATAAATAACTTTTTATTCAGATTTTTTTTTTAAGAAACGGGTTAATTCAGTGTTCGTAAAAAGCATTTACTTTGTGGCTTAACAGAATTATAATTTTAACGTATACATTTGTTTAGAACCACTTCAATTTAATATAATAATTTCTACCAGTTTCGGAAGTATCTTTCCTTCGTCTGAAATATATTAAAATTAAATTACGATATAATGAATATTTAGATATTTTTCCAATGAATCGCTTTTTTCTTACAACAAAACCCCTAATCACCCCTTTCCCTTTGGTCGGCTCCCACTCCAACACCTAAATATTCATGTATATCTATCATTGTTTCATATCGTAGTTTAGTTTTACTATATTCCTGACGAGGAAAGGGTACTTTCGAAACCAGTCGAGATTATTATATTAAATTGAAGTGGTTCAAAACAAATTTATATGTTTATTTCAGATAAATTCAGATTTCAGAAAACTGATTAATGTTTTTATTTTTTTGTTTAACAATTTTTTCAGAATGATATAAAATACGTTTTTGGTCAAAAAGCTGTACTTTCAAAGGCAAAACTGTTAATATATTAATATAATTAATAAGAAGTACTTTGTTTGATCCACTGCATTTAATATATATATCTACATGTTTCAGAAGCAAAGTTTCCCTCATCAGGATAAACAATATACTAAAAAATGATGACATTTATAATCTTAATGTTTTATTGGAAACATTTTTTATAACGGTGCATGCTTGTTGCATGGATTCATTTTTGAATTTTGGTACCTGCAACAAGTGCCAAAATATTCATATTTGAATTACTCTATTGTTTCACTGAGCTCCTGAAACTTTAAAAGTATGAAATATTCAAGTGATGCACTATCAATGTATTCAATTCTATTCCACTACAGATTGCAGAATTGGAGAAATGCTCCAACACTTGGGGTAAAAGGGGTGAAATGTCGGGTTAGGTTAAGTCACGTTAGGTTAGGTTAGACATTTAGTAACATTTTTCCATTACTCCAGAAGATACAGTTGTTAATTTTGAACAGTTTTACAGTGGAAATACTCACTTCATTTCACTGCAACACTAAACCGGAGTTATTTTATGCCAGACAGCCACCCACCCTTTCCACAATACAAGAGATGACGAAAGATTGAAATCTTTATTATGCTAACGAGGATAGGTCCCCAAGCCAGTATGAACTGCCTACTGATATGTTCCTTTTTTCAGAGACCCCATCCTTTAAAGATGTCAGGAATCTGGAATTCCTTCCAGGATCGCAGCATTTTTCCTCCGTCGTAGGTCAAAGGTAACAAACATTATTGTTCCATCCTAACCACATTCCTGTCTTTCTGGCCCTTGCTGCAAGACTGGAATACCATTGGCTAAGTGATTCGGTACTCGCATCTTTATTACGGGTAGATAAGGGTAACGTCACTTTATCTTTTTTGTATTTATTAAGCATTTACCGCATAATGATTTCTAGACATTTTATTTTGAAGAGTTTTTTTTCAAAACAAACAAGCAAATAGGTAGCGAAGTATTAAATTAAGAAATAAACGCATATTGAATAAAATGTCGCATTTTCTCTCCGTTAGAAACCTTTTCCAAAAATATGTAAATGTTTTTTGATTTTTAATGATTTTCCAAAATTGTCTTATCTGGTTTATATTAAGACGTTTTTTTATGGTAGTGCTGCCTTGTATCAGTGGAGATATTCATAATATTTTATGGTAGTGCTGCCTTGTATCAGTGGAGATATTCATGATATTTTATGGTAGTGCTGCCTTGTATCAGTGGAGATATTCATGATATTTTATGGTAGTGCTGCCTGTATCAGTGGAGATATTCATGATATTTTATGGTAGTGCTGCCTTGTATCAGTGGAGATATTCATAATATTTTATGGTAGTGCTGCCTTGTATCAGTGGAGATATTCATGATATTTTATGGTAGTGCTGCCTTGTATCAGTGGAGATATTCATGATATTTTATGGTAGTGCTGCCCTGTATCAGTGGAGATATTCATGATATTTACGATTGTGATATATTGGAGGGTGGAAGGGAGTGGGGAGGGGAATTACCTATATGGGATAGAGAACCGTTGGGAGTACCTAGCCACTCGTACTTTACCGCTAAACAAAGCGAAAGCCATTTCAAGCAACGTATCGATTCTGAATGGCGATCTCTCACCATGGGGATCACTCCATAAACAAACATAGCTCTGTTTTTGTTTCTAATTACATAGATACTAATGCAACGTTTTTCTAGGAGTTCAAAATACCTAATATTATAGAAACATGGAGCTATTTTTTACTGTCACAGGCAATACTTTCACTAGAAAACACGTTTGTTTTAAATTATGCACCTAACCGTTCACTTTTCTTTAGAGTTAGCATTTTTTTGATATAGTATTTCTTACACTCGACGATTAGAGATGGGCTAAACATCTAACCACTGCTACTCTTCATAGAAACGTCGCAATTGAGATGGCTTGGGCACGTATTAAGAATGCCAGTAGATTGAATTACAAGAAAAATTCTGATTGCTGTTCCAAAGGGAAAACGTCCACGGCCGCCACAGACATAAGTAAGAGAAGCAACATCGGAGGATGTGCGAGGAGAGGTTAGACCTGATGTAGACGCTTGGAGGCGCCTTATCGGTGCAATGCATTGCCGAACCGAGTAGGACAAGAGGAAGAAGATGCATAAATATAATGTGTTTTCGGTATGACTGAAAACAATAGCTCACAGTCATATATACGAGTCGATACTCTCAGTGCGCTAAGCGACAATACCAACCGCTGTGTACGTAAACACCTAAAGCACAGAAATACTCATAACATTGAAGACTTTCCACGAGTAAAAAGTTTACGCCCAACATAACAGCTGTTTCTTAACTTAGCATTAAATTCACACAAGATCATCGTGTATTACTTCCCTCTCATGTTTAAATGCAAGTAAATTGCACTTATTTCTTAAAAAACCGCCATTCCACAAAGAGCCATTTTTCACCCTGTCGGATTCCATTGTAATTCTTTCGTGTATTTTTTTCTTGCGGCAATGTATCACTCGGCGTGTACTATTTTAATATTAGGAGGCACCGGAGAGCAGACGTCGTATGGCGGTATTTTCCCAGTTAGGCGTCAGTCTGCTAACTGGCGGCTGATTTATAAGGGATTACACGTGACGGAACACGGGCTTAACTAACGGTATGGAAATAAAGCCGCAATAATAACAAGCCGCTTTCTCGGGCCTAGTTTCGAGACTGGAGGTAAGCCTTTTCAACTTATATTTTCTGCGCAGTTTGAAGAAAAGTTGAAACACATCCTGCCTATGTGATGAAATATGTTTTACGCATGCGAGTCAGACGTATGAAAGAGTGTCAATTTGTAAGAAGCAGATAATGGTAGCATACGTTTCATGGAAGCTGGTCGATTTCATGTGATCTTCATTCATCGGTTTATTTATAAATGTCATCGTAATGAAGAACATGGAACCAAATTCGGTGCAATGAAACATAATTCGTGAAAGCATGTTAGAACTATAATTCCCAAGTCCAATCTTTGAATTTCTGCAATTCATCTTCTGTCTTTTTAATTTTATTTATTAGATTCGGGTAACGATACAATCCTAGGAATATAAACGTTCACATGTCATAAACATGTATGTAAGGTCGTAAAAAGGTAGCGAAAATTATATTAGGCTCGTCGTCAGAATCACTGAAGTTTTTTACTTTTTAAAACGATTAAGTAACACCTTGCTACTGGAAATAGTGACACAGTGGTGCTTTAAATGTCGAAAATGAAAGACCTGGCGGACAACAATCAATTAATTACGTGTTTAGACCTGGCGAATTCCTGGTTTAATGGTGTTAAATTGCATCGTCCTCCATACATTCGCCAACTCGTAATTTATTCGTATGATCCATCACTACTCATCCTTTTGCCTTCGACGTTTTTTCATGATGTATCGAATTTTTTTTTGTAAAAAGTTTCATCTAGAGAGGACTAAAATGTTTTTCTTAAATTTAATTTTGTAAGAGAAAAAAATACAATTCAAAAAGTCCCGATAAACTACTTCTTTGTAGTTTGTTTAACGGGAGCTTGTTATTTAAAAAATACAATTTACAGACATGGTTATAAAATATGTAAAATATAAACATGAAAAAACAATATATAAAATAAAAACTTGTGTAACAAGCTTAAAACATAAATATTAATCTAAAATATTTCTACAAAAACATATTAAAAAAATGAATAAAATGAAAACATAAACGAAAGCAATAAATTATAAATAAAATAATATTTTCTTATTTCTAATGCAAATAGCTTCGTTCGGTTAGCCAAGTTTTCAATGTGTTTATTAATGGTTTAGTTTAGTTTTTTCGGAACTCCACAAATTCCCTCGTGAAATAAGCCGATTTTAAAAAACTATAATACTCATTATTTTAAACACAAATTATTATCGGTTTTGTGGAATAATTGCCTCCAAATATTAATATTAACCGTTGTACGTATTCAAACATACAAAAGATAGTCACTTGGTGAAGTAAATTTGTAAATGAACTCCATTCTAGGTAGGTGCACGTAATTTACACTTGCACATAAATAAGAAAAAACTTTTATGCTTTTACAGATGTACATTTCACGATAAGCGGCCATTACCATAAGCCAACATAACCGCTGAAGACCGCATACAGCCTATCAATTTGGCACCTCTCCATACACTTTGTACCTCTTCACTCAGTTACCCGGGGCGGCTTCCCCCCCCCTCCCCGAAACCTGTCGGATGCGCCCTAACTCTGACAGGAATCGCTTCAGTCCATTTCCAGCGAGCAGTTTCCTAGCCCAATTTTTCTATGAATTAATTTATCCCGAAACATTGAGGTCATACAGCAGTGCATTGGGAATTGAGATGGTTCCGCATTGCTATGGAATATCATGCTTTACACGTGGGTGAACACATATGAACTGTTTATCTACTAAATGTTCTGACATATCATAATAATCGAGTTTTACCTGGTAGTACGCTCATTACTAGGACGAAACGGACATTATCAATCGGCAATCTATAAAATATGGATGATTTTTCAATGCAATGCATTTTGAAACACTGATTTTCGTACTTATTACGCAAAAAAATGTCTTAGTAAAATTACAAATTCTAACTATTTTGACTCCTGTAGAACAATTTTGAAACCAAAACTGCAAACTGCACTGACACTGACAAAACTACAAATAGACGCATGCATATTTAAGTTGCGCCCGCTATTACGGACACATTTGATGGTCTCCGTGGTTGAGTTGTTACGATCCTTGGATACGAATCCGGAGATCGCGGTTCAAATCCCGTCGTGCGCAAGTAAATCTTAATTGATTAAATTGTTTATTTCACAATTTATTCACTTAAAATATTATGTAGTATATTTACGGCACGTTCCGGATACTGTCAGTATCGCCCTGGTGAAAGACCACCATTCAGAATCAAAGCGTTGCTTTTTTTATATGAATACCGCCCATGAGTCCCAACTGCTCTAAGCCGTCCGGATCCAGTGAGACTATGGCATCCCCAATTGGGAAATGTTGTGAGGCTGACGACATTGGGGAAGGCAAGGAGAAGGGGAAGAGGAAGGCGGGGAAATACCTGGCTATTCAAATCTGGTCACCGAACACGGCTAAAAGCTATTACAAGCAACATTTCAATTCTGAATGGTGGTCTTTCACCAGAGCGATACTGAGAATATCTTCCATTCTGGAACATGCGGAAATATACTATATTTTTTTTAATGAATTAATTGTGTAACAGCACCAATTAATTAAATAAAATTTACGTACGAATGTCGGGATTTGAACCCGCGTTCTTCGGATTCGTAGTCGAGACCCTTACCCCTCGACCATGGAGGTCGTCAAATGTCTTTAGCTGTGTTTGGTAACCAGATCTAAATAGCCAGGAACTTCTCCACGTTTGTTTTTCCCCATCTTCTACCCCTCCTCAATACCTTCAACCTCACAACATAACCCAATTTGGGGATGCCAAAGTCTCACTGGCTCTTTGGGGGCAGTTGGGTCTCACAGTGGTATCACATGAAATATGTATAAAGGTAAGGACAGACTGGGCCCACTTACGCAACGTACGGTGGTACGCTTTAAGATATCTGGACAACTGATACTTCATAGATATGATATGAAAATAGTTGCTATAGAATCACACTTGTCATACGCAACGCAATCCCACGCGCCCCACGCAACGCCGACCTAGGCTGTCCAGATCGGCGTGGGACGTGTAAAAGGTGGAGGGGATGGGACCGATGAGAGTTAAGTCGATGTCTATGATTATGTTTTTGACGTTTATTGTTTTAAAAATTGATTGTATTGCGCTTCATTTGAGATTTGCTCGTGCAAGTATGGCTAGTTTTATTTATAAAATGTTTATCACTTTCAGAATTACAAGACATGACAATGACAAAGCTGAACATTAGATATGCCTGCGTTTTCTAATAACTAATAAGGGAAACACATTACCTAAAATAGAAACGTCAAATCAACTGAGAATGACGCGCCATCTAGAAACACCAATCACACGCGTTGGAAGGCGTGTCCTTACTTAACTTTGCGTTGCGTACGTAGAACAAGTGTGCACTTAGGCCTGGGAACATAGGATCGCATACGTTGCGTACGTGGGCTCAGTGTGTCCTTACCTTAAATCTCCATTAGGGTGTGTTTTTCCTGATACCTCAAAAGTTGCGTCTTGTAATGAAACTAATAACAGCACATAAATTTATAAGTTAGCCGAATGAAAGTGTGGATTGTGTGAAGCTAATTTCCTCGTACATGATATTTTTGTTCGGATATGACTCATTTGGATTTTACAAGACCTGCAAAGCATCGCATTGAACTTGAAACATCCACCAATATTCCATCGTTTTGGTTTGTCGCACAAAATTATTTAATCGTGTTGTGGAAAAGTAAAGTTGTGAATACATGACACTTGACCAATGTGGTATCCAGAATGAATTTTTACGAAAACCTGTTGCCCACCAAAGGACGTTTTAGCTTCTCGTCTTAAGACATTGATTCAAGATAAACGATTGTACTCGGAACCTTCCACTGGTACAACATAAATTAATCTGTACTAATTCATTGTGGTGCTCTCATTTGGTTAGAAGATGGTCATAGTCATAGTAAGTGAGCTTACCACGTTACAGAAAGCGCCACAAGTTGTAATTGTACTCTTTAAGTCTATAGAAACACACGAGTGCGGTTGCAGTCGTAAAAAATCACCCACTCACTTTGACGAATTGTGCGAATCATCATTATTGGAAATCAATCAGTAAAGTTATTGGAATAATCATTTTTGTGCAAATTAATACTGGGAGATATGCAACTAAAACTTTTATAACCCCGTTCATTAAAAAAAAAAAAGTTCAGTTAACCTTGTTGGATTATTGGAAAATATGAAAAACTGTAAACGAGTTTTAGAAAAGAAAAACAACTTTTCAATTGTGAAGGAAAAGCATGATTGACTAATTAACTAATGAATTTTTGAATATTTTGTCAATTACTCACATGTCACGCAAACAAAATAGAAATTATAATCACTCTTTTAATGGTCCAATTAGTAAAACAAATATTTTTCCCTGTCCTTGTCAAAACAATAATTCAGTTTATTCGTTGAAATCGGTATTTATGGCAAGTATAAGTTTTTAACCGGTCAGTGGATGAGTGCGCATTGAGTCTGGGTCTCGCCCAGGCATCGTTAGTTCAAGTCCTCCATTTCAACACAAGCCACATCTTTCGATTACTGTGATCGTAGTAGGAGATTTTCAAATATTGTCAGGTAATTTGTAATATGGGAATATTTGTTTTTCTTAAAAAAGGGTAATGGATGTTACGTAACACAATTAAATAATAGATTCTAGTCGTTGGAAGAATAATACTTCTAGCCGATAGTTATATAAAGATACATCTAGCCGCTTGTCATCGCTCCAACTAATAATGGCAAGTTTCTGCCGGCCATCATTATTATTGACCAATGAGACAAGGCACGGGATAGCATCCGGCCGTATTACGGCGTGGGCCCGCTAATCGATGATCCGCCATTGCATTACCAATCCAGACAGAGAGCCATCAGCTGCGTGCGGCGTGCCTTGGGCATGTGGCCGCCTGCTATTGCATCAGTTCTTTATAAACGCCTTGCCACCTCTGCATTGCACATAAATATTAAAGCCAGTGACTAATGAAATAACTCCCTGCGTCTTGTCTGCCATTGTACGTGTAAAATCCCTAATCTGCACACCTTACACAAACGTAATCGTGACTGCAGTCGCCGACCGCCATGTAAGCAGATTTGAATTCACCCTCTTGTATGCGCTGTTAATAACTGTGCTCTTGAATAACATGTCTGGTCTCAGATTCCTCAGAGAGAGATTATTAAGAAACAGATTAGATTAGGATCAGCCCCTAGATTCGAAACCCCGTATGTGATTACTTGTAAATGTTGTCCTTTAAATAAACCATGACTAGAAAGCACACATCCCATCTTTCGAGTAGTTAGTTACATTTCCCCTACATAATGCTGCGGCCGGCCTTCGACTTTGAGATAGGAGATGAGATGCCTTACCAGCGGAGCTAACCACGGTAGAACCTTAGATCAGCCCCACTTCTGGTCTCGAGGTTATTTAAACTGCCTTCTTTTCACCAGCACTCTTCTCCCCCTTTCTTACCTTGTTACACTGTCGAGTCCATCTTTTCCCCCTTGTTACACTGACGCTCCCTCGTGGGGCTCCCCCTTGTTACACTGTCGCCCCCGTGGGTAATTCTTATTCCTGGAGCCATAACGTGGGGACCCATCCTCTTCACATTGTTACACTGACGACAAACGTGGATTTAGACGAGTCATTTCTTCACCTTGTTACATTTGAACAAAAAATGCACTGAAAGCTTACCTCTCATCCAAAATAAAACTTTGAAATATATTTTTTTGATTGGCCACCTCCTTTATCACTTATATTAATGAAGATCGTGAAGAACTAAAGAAGCATTAATTTATTTATTTATAGCCTGTTAAGTTAATTAAAACTTCAATGAATGAAAATGAAATAATTAAGTTTAATTATTAAGTTCGGAGAAGAGTGAACAAAAAAAATCAAAATTAACATAAACTTACTCGAAGCTAAAATCGAAAATCTTATCCCCGATGTCGACACAATCTCATGAAAATAGAGACCTATCTGATAGGAAGAGGGAATTTTCTTAAACACCAGTTAGTAAAACCATCGTCACTAATACGTTCCAGTTGAGAGCCATAAAATTTCTTCCGATGCTTGCAATGTTCTTGGAGCTTTTTTGGTACAAAATATATAAGGAAAGAGGGATTTCTAAAACCCAAATAATACACAGGGCCTAGCTAGTGATATGATGGACAATTCACTGATTTTTATTGTAAACTCCGAACTGGGTGATTAGAGTTATAATGCGTTGAGTGTTTTTTCAAGAAGAAATTCAAAAACATGAAAGCGAAATCTTTAAATCAAACAATACGACATCAGACAGCACCCTTGAAGTGATTTTTCACAAAAACGGCGCTATACAAATCATCCAATTATTATTATTATTAATGATTATATGTATTTTTTAGAGCAATATTTTAAATGATATTATACAGAAACGTATTTTTAAACCTTTTCAGATATAACGAGTAATGGCAATAAGGTGCAAATTTAGTCGGTCCTCTCGTGCTCGTTATAACCAAGTTTGGCTGTATTATATGAACGTTTTTTTTTAAATAATAATTTTTCAAAAAAATTATAATTTATGTAGAATAACATAATCTAATGTCTATTGTAACAATTTATAAATTAAATTAATAAGTATATTTTATTTATTTATTTATTCTTAAATTTAAATATTAAAAAAAACATTAAGCCACTCATCTCACTAGGACAATGTTGAGATGAGCGACTTTACATTTTAATAATAGTCAGTAAATAGTAATAAGTAAATAATAATACATGAATAAAAATAAATAAATAATAGTGAATAAATAATAGTAAATAAATAATTAAATAATAATAATAAGTAAATAATTATCAGTAAATAGTAATAAGCATATAATAATACATAAGTAAATATTAATATTACTGTTCTTCGATAAATAAAACAAACATAAAAACAATATTACCGCCTTCATCAATTTCATTTTTGTATCATTTTAAATATGTAGTGATGGTAGAAAAATAATTATTTTCGACAGGCCTAACAGAATGTCAAAAAAATTCGTAGAGGCGTAATAGAATATCAAAAAGCACCGGCAAAAAACACAAAGACGCTGAATTCTACAAAGTTAATTTTCTTTTTCACATTTGACGAAAATATTTTTCACAAACGCATCACAGCTTTAAGTAAGTAATAATGATGAAGAAACAGGCCACAAGAGAACAATATTTTTTGTGACAGGAATTTATAATATCAAAGAGTTTTTTTTCCTTATTTTTTAAATTGGTTTGAAGGATTCGTAGATTATTTTCAACTTCTTCCGGACTTTCATTTTAATGTAAAAATTTATGTACAACCTGAAAACAATTATTATAACCTCTTCACCTCAATTGTGTATACAAATTTATCAATAACAACGAACATTTTAAAAAACGTTTAAAATAAAACAAAGATTATTAATAAAAATTAAAAAAAACGAGAAAAATTGTTAAAATTTTCAAAGACACATATAAATGCTAGTTTTCCACATAACGAAGACACGGAAATGTCGTGTTTATTTACGCACTGGTGGTGAAATTCACAAAATAAGCCATACGGCCGTTTAAAATCTTTAGATCGGGTTCATACAAAATGGATTCTTTCCCACGCAATTGGATTGATTGATTCGTTATCAACCCACATAGATTGGTTCTCGTATGACAGCGTGAAAAAATCAACTGTACGGTTTATGCTAAGTGTCTGATGATAGCTTGATGCCGCGTGAAAAACCCACTATTTGAGATCTGTGATTTGACTTTAGCATTGTTATATTTGTGTAAAATTGATTCGCGGACTCCGAACGAATTGTACGGGCATTTGTGGAGAGAACACTAACCCACAAAGCGTTTGAGACCAATTTTTAACTTCGTGCGGAACATGAATCCGGGCACCCCTGCTAAGTAACCAAACGTAGCGAACAACTTGGAGTGACCTATAGAGGTGTTGGTTATCCAATAATTATGGTGGTACCCATACCCGCCTTCCAAATTGTAATATAGATTATTACAGGCAAAGCCGGTCACCTGTATAATCATTTTTATTAAAAATTAAAAGCAATAAAGAATTTTATATAAAAAATATTTATTATCAGCTTAATTACTAACGAACCACTCGCTTACCTACCAAGTATTTAGATGCGGGTGGAACAAAAATTGTTTGGACATGGTGATTTGTTGTCAATTTATTATATCTTGATATAATACGAGGTTGACAATTCGTGAAGGTTTATTTAAGCTCTTATTTGCGCATCTCGGGGGTAGGTGCGGTCGCTTGTTTATCCCCAATTCGCTTCACGGAGTTTATTCGAAGTCCCCTCTGCATTCTGTACCCCAACAATGTTTGACAAAATAAGGTAGGGTTCATAAAAGGAGGATGACCCCTCTGCGTTTTTTATTGCGTTCCGTTTCCGGTCATTAAGAAAATGCTTTCCCCACGATGTCATTCTAGAATTTAACTCTCCCCATATTATATATCCTTAAGGTTTATAAAAGCATTTAGTGTTTTTTCAACTTGATGTCTAATACCCGTCTTTGCGTTTTGAGAAAACCACTACCCAAAATGCCTTAAAAACTATGTATTTTAACTGGTTAAATGCTATTTACGAGTTATTGGTAGTTATCTGTATTGGAGATTTTTTTGATTTCATATGTATACATACATTTTTTTAAACTTACGTTATGGGATAGTCTTGACTAAAAAGCAAAAATTAGACTTTTACAGTTGTAAAAACACTCAAACGTTAAGCTCTGGTATCATGAAATTTACATTGCATTTCAGATTGGAATTTATTTGTAAACGCAACTATTTTCGGCAATGTTATTTCCATCATGAGGTAGGTATGTAGATTTGAAGTACCTGTGTGAAACATATTGGTTTAATTGATTCTCTCTTTCTCTTTTTTAAAAAGAAAGACAAATATTCCCTGGTTACGGATAACCTGACAATATTTGAAAATCTCCTACTACTATCACAGTAAGCGGAAGATGTTGCTTGTGTCGTAAACGGAGAACTTAGCCAGCCGAGGACTTGAACTCACGACGCCTGGGTGAGACCCAAACGCGATGCCAACTTAGCCACTGACTGGTCTATTATTATATCTACCGGTTTATTGTTACATATTATTCAATAGTTCAGTAAATACCGATCCGGAAAGGTTCCGAAAAAAAGTATTTCTTTAACTCGAGTGAAGCCGATTTGTAACTGCTTGTCATATTAGAAGTAACAAAAATCAATTCAATGGATATCCAGAAGAATATTATGTAAAGTTGAATGATTCGCGACACGCAGTTGAAAGAATGATGAAAGAATATTAAATTTTTTCACAATCTAGGGAACGATTGCTCTAATTTGAATAATAAAACGGATAACACAATTGGATTGACATAATCAAACGTTCCTCGTCATAAAAATGCAATAAAGGAGAGGAACCTCATTTTGAAAATGAAATCATAAAAACTTGGCGCATAAACTTCAATACGAAGCCGGTACTTAAACCCTCTTGTATTAACATAAATTCGGGATAGACTTTAGAAACCGGAAGCCTCCATTGTCATATATTTTACAACGTTACATATAAAACAAAAAAAAAAACTAGTTCAAGTTACATTACTCACAAAAAGGTACTGTTTTACTGGCAACGAAATCCTCGTGAATGCTGACACTTGTAAAAGTAAAATCCCAACCGATGTTTGGGGAAATTTTCGAAACTTTTCCTTACAGCAACGTTAAATTTGTGCAAAGTGTAAAGAGGATAAATAATAAAAGTTTTCTGCTTATTTTCAGCAACACATTTTTTAAAAGATTGTCGCGAATTAATATGTCCCATTTTGACTATGGCAGTATTTTAACCACCATAAAAATCTTCATAACAGTCACCTATTGGTAACTGTGATGATTTCCGTGACCGAGCGGTTAAGATCCCTAGCTCCGGATCAAGATGTCAATTATTTTTTTTTGTTTCTGGTGTGTGGTGTTTCACATATAATTCTGATAGCCTCCGTGGTTGAGTGGTTACGATGTTCGTCTATGAATTCTGAGGTCGAGGGATCAAATCCCGTCTTGCAAGTAATGTTTTTAAATTGGTTTGTTCAAATAAAATATTAACAGTATATTTGGGGCACGCTCCAGACTCGTAGATACTCTTAGTTTCCCCCTTGTAAAAGACCACCATTCAGAATCAAAACGTTGTTTGAAATTGCTTCAGCCGTATTTGGGGACCAAATTTGAATAGCCAGTTAATTTTCCAGCTTCTTTTTCTCTTCTTCTTCTTTTACTCCCTTCAGCCTCACAACATACCCTAATTGGGGATGCCATAGACTCCAGACGGTTGGGAGCAGTTGTGAATCTTGTGCGGTAGATACTCACGTAAAAAAAATAATTAAACATTAATTAATAAAAATATAACACTTGAACATCCCGAGAATAATAGACAAAAATACTCTAAAAATTGCACTATAAGCTTTTTTGTTAGAATAAATATTTATTAATGAAAACATAATATGTGTTGCTCGTTCCAGAGCGATAGATACTTTCGGTATCGCCCTGTTGTAAGCCCAACCAACTCTCAAAATAGATAAATTGCTTGAAATGATTTTAGCGGAGTTCAGTGGATAGATATGAATTGGCAGGAACTTCTTAACCTTCATCTTGCCCATCACCTTCTATTTTTCAGTCACTTAAACATCACATCATACCCTGCCATAGATGCTTTAGTTCCACCGGCTCTGAACAATCGGGAACTTTGTGCAGTTATCACAAACTAAATTATAAAGAGTACTATAGAACACATTTACTTTATTATCTCTTAAATAATGTTTTTACCTTGATTTTCGTGCAATTGAAGTGAAATAATACAACACTGCGGTATAAAAATATCGTATTATTATTTAATTATTGTTTTACCCTAATAGAGGCGGGGTTCTGTTGGAAGCTAGTCTATTCAAAGAATTTCTAATAATAATTACTTGAAACTCTTAACGTAAAAAAATACAAAAGGCTGGTCAAATTCACACATTCATCGGTGATAAAAAGTAAATAAATTTAAAAATGTCTTAATTAAGCTGAACAATCAATTCGTTTTGCTTGTCTTCATCAGTGAGTACCGAACGATCATTTAAAAACGTATTTTAACGACATTCAAGGCCCATAAAAAGTAAATGTGTCATCGTCGCTTTAATTGTAGCTGCACGCATGGAAAGAAATCCCCAAAGCGTAACTCCAACAATATAAGTTATATAAATTAAGTAGGTAGATATGCATAGACTGCAGTAGGCAGCGTGCACCCCATTGGATACACTCAACCTCTGGGTGGGGTGTCGACCCCTAATTTCTGGTGGCAATTGATTGGTGTGCAGTTTGCTGAATATGTTCGCTCGACCACCCTCGACATGCGCCACTGTGGACAGCATTGTCTCAACTTTCATCCTACTAAATAAATCATAGAAAACATCAAAATGTCAGAGAGGTTATTTTAAAATTAATCTATTCACCACCATTTGCTTAATTTTGCACATCAGTAGCAGCTTTCAATGATAAAATATGTCTGATGCCTTAACAAATGGATTGCAATCTTTGCGGCACAGACGTCAGGTGGGAATGCTTTTTTTTTTTTTTTTTTATATGAATACCTCACAAGAGTCCCAACTGCTCCCAACCGTCTGAAGCCAGTGAGACTATGGCATTCCCAATTGGGGAATGTTGTGAGGCTGAAGGTATTGGGGAGGGGAAGGAGAAGGGGAAGAGGAAGGTTGGGAATACCTGGCTATTCAGATCTGGTCACCAAATACAGCTAAAAGCCATTTCAAGCAACGTTTCAATTCTGAATGGTGGTCTTTCACCAGGGCGATACTGAGGGTATCTTCCACTCTGGAACGTGCGCAAATATACTCTATATTATTTTTTAATTAATTAATTGTGAAACAACACAAATTAATTAAATAAAAATTACTTGCGCACGCCGGGATTTGAACCCGCGACCTTCGGATTCGTAGTCGAGAGCCTTACCCCTCGACCATGGAGGCCGTCTGAGGCTGTCCTTGTTCTACCGCTATTTTAATGGAAGATGCTCTGAGGAATTAGCGTCATTAATCCCTTAGGTGAGTAGTCGAGAAATACACCAAACGCGCGCCCAACATTTGCAAACGGTAGACATTTGTCACATGAGAACGGGTCACTGTGTTCAACAGATCGACTGTGGAATGATCTACCGGCCTCTGTGTTTCCTACCTCCTACAATATAGATCTCTTTAAGACCAAGGTTCACTCCTTCCTATTCTCTAAAAGACCTTCCATACAGCATCCCCAAAGATGATATAGGTCTTGAGGCAAAATATTTCCGTCAGGGACTCCTGTATGCAGTTACTGTTAAATAAAATACCTAGTTGCTTTTTACTTAATAAATAAACCCACTGAAGCAAAAAAAAAAAGATTTTTTTGACCTATGTTGTGGTACAGATTTTTACACCTAATAATAATTCACTGTTGCAAACCACCGGCAAATATAAAAGATTGAAAAATATCTCACTAGCTGTCTAACCATCATGTCATTTCTCCGTACAGATTGTAGTGATATGTACGGGAGGTAAAAGAACAGTGCACGATAAGTATGGACGTAAAAACTATAGATGTTTTCATCGTTTCATCGAAAATACATGACTAGATTAAGTAGGTACCGCCAAGAAAAATCTCTGAATAATGTAACATCTTTTAGAACTACTCAATTGCCCGCGTTTTAGGAAAAGCAGTCAGAATTGCCCCGGAACAAATGAGCACCCGCGCATTGCGTCAACGCATAACTACCGTATTTATATTATTTTCTATACAAGCGAAGATATTATTAACAACTCTCAAAATGAAATATGAAACCAAAAAGACACAGAAAAGAAAAATATATGCGTAGCAAATAGGAATCGAACCCAGGACCTCATAGTCCATCCGAGACCTTGCGTTACGGCTACCCAAATCCGTTCAGTCACTTTTGTCAGTATCTTTCTTCGATTTCTAAGGATTGTCAATAGCATCTTTAATTAATTCCCATACATGTTTGTATGGGAATTCCCATATACCCGAATTTATTTGTAACCATTAGATAGTGTATCGGATATACCTATCCGATTTTTATTCACGTGGGACATCTGTTGACTCTTTCTACTAGTCTTGGATTAATATACAATTCCCAAAATTGAATAATAATGAATTATTTGTCGTATATAAATAAACAAGAACACGAATAATTTTTGTTTGTTTTATCGTAAACAGTTAAATAAAATATAAATTGGTGAGTATCTGGGAACGCTTTTTATGCCCGAAATGAAGTCCTCTTTTTTGGACTTGTGCTTTAAGTATATATTCCTATACGTATGCTTTCTGTGCCCAGGTCAAGTAATCTGGACCGAAGGAGTTGAGTGGTTAAAACAAAATGTTCACATATTCATTAGTGGTGGGCGAAGCGGCTCGGTTTAGTGAGCCGGATCACTAAATCAGCCCTCTGTAAAGACAAACCACATGAAAACTGGACTAAAAAAGTATCGTGCAAGAGCGTCTTAAGGACGTCTTTAGGAGCGAGGGAGAGGGCGTGGTGTGGGGGGACGCGAACCGTCGTTCAATCGAGCCGGATCACCGAACCGGTACACTACAAAGGCTGATTTAGTGATCCGGCTCATTAAACCGAGCCGCTTCGCCCACCACTAATATTCATACTTCTATCCCTGCTACCCGGTTTCGCCGGATTTATTGATTGGTATATTATTTTTAATATGTTGTCACATTTTCTCACTGGAAGATAATTCCGATGAAAAAGCAATGTAAGTTTTATGTTCGAGAGATTTTAAAAACATTTTTTTTGCTTTAGAAGTTTTGTTTTTTTTTTACCCTTCGAAATGTTAAACTGATCTCAAACCTAAAAAATATATATTTATATAAGCATTAAACTGTTTACGATTGATAAAAATATAATTTACCTCTCCTATTTATAAAGAAAATTTTCAGTGTTTATTTTACGTTTGTACCAATTAACTAGGTGAAGCGAAACCAATGAAAAACCTTTATAAAAGAAATTTCGTACGCATGTTGGGAACCTTTTGTTCTTCCACCCTAAATGTCACGGGCGGGGAGGCACTGTGAGTCACCAGCCCTTCAAAGAAGTTGGGGTGATAAACCGAAGTATTTTAGACATTCACTGTTTCTTATTGAAGAAGACAGTGTTCAAGGGTGGTAGAGTCAACAATATTTGGGGAATCGCGGAGATTTCTCACAGAAACGTAGACATTTTTCCAGCTGAAAAGCGGTTTAGCGAAGTAAACAGCAGCAGAAATTGAGAGTTTGACGCCGTTGGAGAGATATTTCAACTCTTTAAACTCGCACTGAGAGTTATTGAAGCTATTTATTTTATTTACCTATTCTATTATTATAAACTACGGACTATTTTGATTTTAGCATTTTATACTAATCTCTTAAGTACTCGTAGGACATTAAAAGGTAGATAAATTCATCAACAAATTACAGAAAGCTTGAAAATAGTCATGGAGAGTTTTACGGCTATTTTTCGACACGTCAAAAGCTTTCTACTACATAGCTTTATTGTATTTTTGCTGTTCCATAATTTAGGTTATTAATACATAAAAAAAATCGATTCGTTTAGTGTCATTTAAAAATATCTCTAATATAACTATAACTTTTCATGCAATTTGGAAGGCGGGCATGGGTACCACCGCCCCGAGAACTATTTTATTTGTTTTTTGTTTTTTTTATTTTTTTTTATGTACATTTTACAAAAGAAAAAATACAATGCAAAAAGTTCCTATACTACTTATAACTACTTTTTTGCAGTATGTCTAACGGGAGCTTGTTATTCAAAACTAAAGATTTACAGTTAAGGTTACAATATATCTATGTAAAATAAAAATAAATTATAACATATGTTACAACCTTAAACTATAAATATTTCTCAAGAATCTTACTCAAAAATGATTCTATAAAAACATATAAAAAACAATAAATAAATTAAAGAACATAAACGGCAACAATACGTCATACATAAAATAATATTTCCTTATCATGTTATACAAAGAGCTTCTTTCAGCAATCTAAGTTTTTAATATATTTATTAATTAATAATTTCTTCAAATTCATTTATTCCTGATATTTTAAGTAAAGTGGTATATACAAAGTGTATTTTGAATTATATAATTAATTATTTATTAATTGTTTAGTTTTAATACAGTTTAATTATTATTATTTTTTTTTTATTTCAGTGGGTAATATATTTAAACAGCCAGGAATCATGTGATCTAAAGTTATTTGTCCATTTTGTTTTTGTGCTTAGAAACCATTAATCCTTCATTAAAATTGAGACGAGTATTATAAGTATGGTCTAGGTCTATTTGTATTATATATAGGGTTATAAATGTGCTAAAATAATAATTTTCCATCACAGAATTGATTTTACTGAAAGAATTTTGAGATTGATAAAATTAGGGAATATTATTCCTTTGTTCGTATAAACTTTTAAGAGCAAATAATTTAACCAATGCATTATGCACTGATTCATGCTCAATTAGTGCAAAATTCATTGGTTAAATTATTAGCTCATAAAAGTTTATTATTGATGTTTGTTTTACAGGAAAGTCCGCTAATGATAAACAAATTATTCGAAGTGTACAGATTGGAAGAATGAATTTTAATTTAAACAATCTACTAATATTGATCTTAGTCGTACACAAATCTTATTTATTACTAAATCCCAAAAAAAAAACAATCAATAATGACGCTTAAATAAACATATGTTTTCACAAGTTCAACATTTTCACATATACGAGTACACAGTACATATAGTAATATGTACTATAGTAATATAGTAATGAGTACAGTAATATATACTTTTGCATTAGGGGATCTAATGTGCATCAATTTAGTTATTTTGCATTTATAATTAATCCAGAGTCATGAGACCATTTTAAAAGTTCAATGTAGTATTTTTGTAAAAGGTCCATATATGTTTCAAAGGAAGGGACAAATTGAGTTCATTGAGCAGGCTGAATACGTTACTTAAGTAAGCCAGTTTTGCAACCCATACCTTGTCACTGAAATGTGCTACCAGCTGTAACTTCTTTTCTGAGAGAAATCTTTGCAATGGCTCTCGTAATTCAAATACGCTGGTTAGCGGTTTCTCTATGGAAAACCAACTTATTTATGTGTATAAAAGAAGGTATCTGTGCTTTGTGTCCATCTCCTCACATAGCTGCTCAAACGGGCGCGATTTAAGGGCGTGTCCTTTGATGTGGTTAATAACTTTAACGACATCAATCAATACTCTGTTAAATTCCAGTGACATGTTTCGACTTACCAGCATTTCCCTGTGAATAATGCAATGCGTAGAATCACTCTCAAGTGCAACCTCCTTAATCAGAGCAGTTAAACCCGACAGTTGTCCAGTCATGGCAGCAGCTCCGTCCATGCATATACCGACACAAAAGGACAATTTTAGTTTTCCTGATATATAACCATCAACTGACTTGAACAGTTCTACTCCTGTGGTGTTTGTTGGCAAAGATAGTGCACATAACAAATCCTGATATAGATATCGCACATAAACAAGTAGTATTGCCTTGTTGTCGATATCTATAGATTCATCAACCTGGAGTGCGTACCAGGGTGATGTATTAATACTCTCCAACAATTAGAACAATTAGTCACAGTGCTAGCCGACAAAGGCATATGTGTTATCTTTTCTACGGCAGCCTCTCCTAGAAGTTCACGGCAAATGTCTTTAGTGGAGGGCAAGATCAATTCTTCACCGATGGTAAATGTCTTTTAAGCCTTAGCAATACGGTTAGCCACCAAATATGATGCTCTCTTGCATTCTCATATATTGATGTAGTGGCCCTTATAAATTTCTTCTGTCTTTCGTATTCCCGTTTTTTTTTCTTTTAAAATACCCCAAAAGCTTGTATTTTAATCCAGGGTGCTTGGCGTTCAAGTAGCGAAGCAGTTTTGAGGGTTCCATTTCCTCATTAGAGAACTGGTTACCGCAAACTATGCAGAACAGAGTTGGTGTGTGGGAATCACCTGTCCCAATAAATCCATATTTCAAGTAGACCTCTTGGTATTGTCTGTGGTAAAGTGCTATGTGTCTTTGATGTTGAAGGCTCTTCTTTTATGTCTCTTCACCGGGCCTTTTCTTTTTTCCGAGGAGTAAGAATCTAAGAATCTAATCGTAGATCTTAACTGAATTATTATTTTTTGTAGATAATCATTTCATTTTTTATTCGGTACGTTCAATTTTTTTTTATTAATTTTGATTTTTAACAGGGCCACGGACCGGTACCGGTGCGGGGCCCGGTCTTTGGGGACAACTGCTCTAGATATTCTTCATATCCTTCCCTTATTCACCCTCATCTTCACAACCCCAATTGGGGAACGCAATAGCCCACTGGCTGCAGGCGGAGTAGTTAGGACTCTTGTGCGGTATTCGCATATACGTACATACCTCACATTCCCCTTATCATACTCCGGTCAGGGACCCATCGCATCGACAAGGTGCCTCCAGGCGTCTCTGTCCTGTGCTACATCATCGACCTCCGCCCATAGTAGGCCCAGCCTCTCCTCGCACAGCCTCTGGAGTTGCTCCACCTCTATTTGCATTAAAACGAATAACAAAAATTCAAAGCGTGGCCGACGCAATCACGCAAGGAGTGCGGTTTATTACAGATATATAGTCAGATCATCAAATATCATTTATTTTTAGTACCTTTGTAACAGTGCCTATCTCACCAGGCTAGTTTACACATATTTTTTAGTTTATTTTGAACTTTCTCAAAAACATTTGTATGATAATCAGAAATATTTAATAGAGTTCATAAAGAGTATTGGTAAGAATAAGGAGGCATAAAAGTTATTGGAAATATAGAATACACTTGGAAATACATAAGGCTAAGCTTGGGTGAGTTCACTGGTTATTGTACCATCTTTAAAGATTATCCTTTATTTCGTTGGTATTTAAAATTAACTTAAGCTTTTAATTTGTCTTGTTTTTTTTATTTATTTTTTTATTATTATTGTATTATACTAGTACTCGGCATTGCCCGGGGTCATGTACGGTTTGAAGTAAAATGTTGACGATGTATTAACCCTACCCCTACCCAGAATTTTCCTCTTATTTTAACGTTAATCGGGCAAAATTTCTAAAGAAATACCAACATTCTGCTTCAAGGAACAGAAAAGTGAGATGGGGATGATTTTCGAAATTTCATGTAAATAGTGACTTTTTTCTTGTTTTGAAGGTCAAGTGTGCGAAATTTCATCAAGTTCGGAATAAAACTGTAGATTTGTATATAAAACAAACACACACCGCCAGGGACATTCTTCAATATATAAAAGATAGAAGAAGAAGAAGAGGTGGTGATTTCACGAATAGTTCGGAAAATACTTATTTAAGGCCGGGCTGGTTTCGCCCTGCTGCATTCATCTTCAGACTGGTACTCTAAACTCATACTTGAATCTTTATAACATCTGGATCTGAAGATATTCGTGGTAGGATGAAACCGGTCTCGTCCCTAAATAAATACGTAAATCACGGTTTTAAAGCTTTTCATTATTACTCAGGAATTTCAACAAAATAAATATTTCTGAAAAGAGGTCTAATTCAGCATTTAATAAAATCTGAATCTCAGTTTCCACGAAATTCACTTTATCAGGTAATTAATCTAATCAACCTCATTTCCTATTTAGCAGTTTAGGGTAGTTTATACGAGCAATTAATATGTTTGCCTGAAGCGATATTATAATATGCTGCATGTGACTGCGCCTGCATGTACCTACAATTATTCTATATTGCAGGCAGCGTTCTGGGGGCATTTATGAAGTTTTAATGTACATATGGTAATAAATAATGGATAGATTAAAGCATCCGATAATTTCGTTAAACTTCGGCACTCTGATATCGCAGTTCCGAATTATGAGTTTAAAGATGCGATTTTTTTCTACATTATTCATAATATTGATGTTATCAACTGAATTTGAAATGAAGCACAAAAGGGGAAGTAAAATAAATAAGATTAAAACATTGCTGCAAAGATTTTTGTGACGGAAGGAAATAGATGAGAGAGTTCAAAGGTTGCACTGATATCTGAAGAGTCAAGTTATTTCCAATCTTCCTTTTCTCCCTCTCTCAGCTGTCCCTTACTTCTTCCAACCTCGCAACATTCCCCGAATGGGTTTCCATAATTCCGCTAGCTACTAGCAAATCTATAGTGGCTCTTTCCCAAGGTAACATTAAGAGCATCCCGGTCTCTTTAACAAAGTGCAATACATATTTCTAAATGTGTGTATATATTATGTACCCAGGACCGCTATTCTGGTTCTTTTTAATGAAGATTTCTTATCCTTTTCCTTCTTGTCTAACTGCGGAATTCCGGAGAGAAATAGTAAAAAAATCCTACACATATTGTTAAGAGATTATTTGAAAAAAAAATTGATGAAATATCTTCAAGTGACACAAGGTTTTGAACCAAAACTTTTTAAAACAATTGCATTTTATTATAATCCTTTTTTTTAAATTAACTTATTACGCCCTTTAACGAAGAACTTCGTTTTTTAAAAAGGTACATACCTCACTAGATAGTAATGACCTGTTTATTTTGTCACTACTTCTAAAAGTGACATTTGCCGCCTGCATTCTTATTTCCATTTATAATTATCATTAAGCTCAATAGCTAATAATGTTTAATGTTGATAATAACGTATTTGGGAATATTGTAACTTACTTATTGTTGAGTTTTTCTCTTGCTAAAACTACGCAAATATTAATATTTTGAATGAATGTCATTCGAAAGAACCGAAACAGCACTTAAGCAAGAAGTCTTTAAGCGTAAGGAAAAGGATAAGGAATATTCCTTAAAAAGAACGGAAATAGGCCTCTAGCTCATAAATAGTCAATAAAATAGTATCTACTTTCTATATATAGGTATTCATACCACGACCTCAACACAGAAAGGATAATAGAGCTTTATTTCTCTAAGATTGTTACTTTAAAATAGGTTTTAGCATTACGCTATATAGCTAAATGATCTCTCAAACAAACAAAAAGTACAATCTGCAGGTAATCCGATAAGTAAACCTACAGGTATGTCTAATAGCATTCAGTTAATTTCGTTAATCAACCTTTCCTTTAAAATGGGCAGGCATTGAAATGATTTGTCTTCGTGGGATAAATACTTACCCCGTAATGAAAGCATTTAGATGTGAGAGGCCACGCGGGAATTTACCCCACGTAAAGCGGTATAATATTATCAATCCTTAGGGTGAGGCAGGGTAAGTCCGGCACCGGCAGTGCTGGCGTAATACTGAGTTAGTTGGGGCAAGTTGAGTCCGAGGCGAAAGCTGCACTTTGTGTGAAAACGATGCAACGCTCCGGCGCGCAGATGCAAACTCCTATCGGCGCGGCGGTCAGCTGCTAATTACGACCGGAACGTGAACAGAAAGAAGGCATGATCCGAGCTCATTACGTGAAGCGTGTAGTTTAATGGCTCTTCGATACCCTCTGTGACTCTTGCCAATAAGGATGAAGGCGATACCTTGTTCAGTATATGCACTAAAATTTCCTAATAATTTTTATCAATAGAATAGTTGTTAATTATTATCCCTAAAGAGCATTAAAAAGCTAGAAAATAACTTACGTTTAATAACCTTCAGAAATTAGCTACTCTTTATAGAATTATATTAACCCTTGGTATTTACAGATATCGTGGGTTGTGAAAAGGTTCAAAATTTAGTAAACTGTCGAGAGAAAAAAATTATCAAAACAAAATAATTTTCTAGATTTAAGTGACTAGCTCTGCAATGAGGTTGTACTCTATCATTTACTATATAAATTACGATTTTCTGAAAGTACTTGTTTCAATAATAAATCAGTTTTTATTTTTTTTAAATCAATCATAATTGTTGTTAAAGTATTTATGGCATTCTATTCAAAGCCCTATTTCCTCATAGTAATATCTAAAGTCCACTTTGGTTCCTTCTACGTTCCGGTGGTCGATGTCATAACAAAAAAATTAGATAAACATAACATTTAGAGATAAACATAACAATAATAAATTAACACTTATTAATGATTAGTGGTTTTAGGAATCTGCATTTCGGATAATTGGATCTATCGGGGCAATTGTAATGTACCTACTAGTTAAGATTTCGAAGATTCTCTAAAATACGGATTTGGTTTTAAATACTATTTGCGTTTTCCACTTCGTCATGTACACGACTTCCTATGAATGTGCAAGCCTGAGTCGCTCCATCGCGGAATTACCGCGATCACGTCATACTCATCTTTGAAACTTTTACTTAGAAACTCTGGCACAATTAACGCAATGATTCCATCATCCAATAATTGATTTTCTTCGGCAAGTATCGTCATTTCGTAGAACCCCATCGTCCTTCTTCTTCAAGCT
>JAHDVE020004313.1:0-29790 GCA_022606495.2 Halesus radiatus
CACTATGCACAAAAATCTTGTCTTAAGTTTTAAAGAACTTTAGTTTATCAATTAATTAATAAAATTTATTTGCGCCCGACGGAATTTGAACACGCGATTATTGGATTCGTAGTCGAGAGCTTTACCCCTCGACCACGGAGGCCGTCAAATAGTTTAGAAATACTTTTTTTGTGTATTATTAATAATAGAACTTTTAAAGGCAATGAGTCAGCAAGTTCAGACTCTCGGATTGATAACAAAGGGCGCCGGGTAGAAACCGAATAATTTCACACACAGAAAAGGTTGTTCTAAAATGAAAGAAATTATCTACATAATGAGAAAGGCAGGTTTCAATAGAATAACATAATTAATGTTGAGATTTAATGGTGTAGAGTTGTGTGCACGAACATGTGGGTAAGTGGTTACCCATTTTACAAAACCAACTTGGAGAATGTATTGTGTTTAATTCTTAGAACATAATTTTTATTTTAAAATAAATCACATTTAATAATGTTATTATTAAGTTCTGCAATTATTTAAGTTTTTGTATTATTGTTACAGCTGTGTCGGCGTTCAAAGCCATTTCCAAACTCATTTTGCGTTTGCTATTTACACATGTACTTAACTTCTATATTTCCATCCTTTGTTATTTTACACGCTCATAAGGACTCCTTTTTTGTTTACAAATTTCTCATTTTTCATATTATATTTGTGTCTCATACTTAAAGTTAAAAGACGTTAATGATTCAATAAGAAAGTCAGAAAGAACTAAGTAATAAAATTATTTAATTGACTTACTTTATATATTAAAAAAAATATTGGAGACTGTAGTCCTTGCAGGTACTCTTAATATAATAAATTTAATATTGTAAATATTCATTATTAGGAATTTAGCGAATATACCTCCTTTTGAAATTTAACTAACTAACTAATCATCACGCCGTTCCTCGCAGGGGTAGGCAGAGAGGAAGAACCGCCAAACAACTCGATCTTGGCATACACTTCTTGCTTTATTCATATTCATACAATGTTTCATATATTCTCTTCTATTAATACGACTCCTGACATAGCCCGACCCAAGTATTTGATTCACTTGATCGTGCCATGTCTTCCTCGGTTTTACCGATAGTTAGTAATTAATTGTAAACACCTTCCAAATTAGAATTGGGTGGGAGTAAATAAAATCATATAAGTAAGTCGTCGCAATGTGGATTAACCGCAATTCGAAGATGGTCTTGAACGCTGAAACAGCTGTCACAATACTAAAAACTGTAATACTTACGAAACTTAATAATATCATTATTAAAACAGATTTATATTAAATTTATGAAAAAAATAAATGGAGTTCTACGAATTAAACACAAAAACTATTAATAATTAATTAAACCACAAAGTGATTGCATCTTATGAAAATACCATATATATTCTTTCCTAGTGTAAGCTGTTGCTTGTGCTGGTTAATGTTTAAATGCTTTAATGTTAAAAAAAACTGCATAGTGTAAACAAATACATACATAAAAGAAAAACATAAAATGTGTCCACTAATGAAAGTTAAGTACGTATACAGAAATATAAATAACATTTTCTAAATTATATTTAATTTAATTGCTAGTGTGGAGGGCCCTTAGTCACAATTATTTGAAACTTGGTAAATACAGCAATATTGAATAGGTAAAGATACAAGCTACTTCAATAAAATTTTCACATTAATCGTTACACAAGCACATGTTTGAATTTATGTACTTCACTTGATGATTTCTGAATGTAGATATTCATCAGTTTCAATTTTGTTAGTCAAATTTCCATATTTCATAGGCGAGCTACCGGAAATTCCACCGCTAGCTACCGTAGGAATATACGTTTCCAAATCTATATTTGAAAGCAGGTACGAGAAAATCTCTAAATTCCAAGCAATTTCAATTTTATCTCAATTGGCACAGCATCTGAGGATCAGACGTAACAAAAGTATCGAATCTGCAGTCGTCATCCCCGAATTCAATTTCAGATTACCTCTGTACCGAGTATTTGTGCCAGAAAATACGTTTGTACCCTACTCTCGAAACAAATCTTATTCCAAAAATGCATAGGAAACAAAAGGTTCCACATGCCGCATTTGCAGATTGCAAAAGCATAATATGATCGCGAGATGACAGCAGATATCAAAGTATTTTGCATTATATCAAAGCGGGAGAAAATCTGCGGGTGATTTTGGATTTTGAGTCGTATGGAGGTAATTATTCTTTCATTTCATTTTCATTTCATTGCCGGCAACCCGGGCGTTTATTGGCATAAAATTTAAACATTTACATGTGCTTTGCCCGTCTCACTAGACGATGTCTGTTCTGAGACGGGTAACAAAATAAATATATAGATATATAAATGAGATAAAAACTTAAAAATACATAATGAAAAGTGTAAACCATATAAAGTAAGTTTTGAATACTAAGTTTAAATAGTGTAAATGTAAAGTTACAAAATAAAAATTAAGAAATTTAAAAAAATTTAAAAAAATTAAAAAACCTAAAAAGGATTATTCAAGAGGGCATACTAAAAATGTTTAGATTAAAAATCATATATAACAGTAATAATAATAACAACATCAGACTAAGGAGAGTTTGCAAGTAATGTTTTGATGCAATTCCTTTGACTGTTCATTAGCCATGTGTTGAAATTTTTATATAACCATTTTAGGTTGTTTTGCGTTTTATGTTGAGAGGTTTTTCTTAGGAAGATGTTGAATATGAGAGGTGCGAGGTAGGATTCATGTTTCTTGGCAAAAGTGGATTTAATATTAGGTACATGAAAATGATTGTGAGATTTAGCTCTTGTATTTTGTGAGTGAGATATGTAGGAAGGTGATGATTTTAAGCAGTTATTGTGGATAATTTTTTTAATAAATAACTTTCTTATATCAAGAATGCTATTTCTAATTAATAGTTGTTCTGTAGGATGTCGATATGGTTTTTTAAACATGATTCTAATGATTGTTTTGTGAGATGAGTTCAGCGCCTTAATATATGTGTCTGCAGCTCCACCCCATGCTGATATTCCATAAGTTAAAATGCTTTGACAAAGGGCATAGTAAACATTTTTTAATCGTTTTAGTGACATGATGTTTCTTATTATTTTAAAAATATAAGATAGTTTCCGGATTCTCTTTGCAAGTAGGTTAATATGGAGTTCCCATTTTAGTTTGCAGTCCACTATTAACCCTAGATACCTAACATTATTCGTGTGTTCAATTTTGTCGCATGTGCAGTTTGAGGTTTTAGGGGTAATACATGGGTGTAGGTGTAAATGTGGAAAGGTTTTTGGTTGTCCAGCATTGGTTTTACTGAAAGATAAGTACTTAGTTTTGGAAGTGTTTAAGGTAAGTAGATTCTTGTCGAGCCATTTTTTTATTACCTTCATACCAATTTCCGTATTTTTAAGGACCTTTTCCCACGTTTGCGCTTTAAATAAAATTACTGTATCATCTGCGTAACTGATAACATTATAAAAGAGAGATGGGATTTTAATTTCAGTGAGTCCATTAATATAAATGAGAAATAGAATGGGACCCAAAATGCTACCTTGCGGGACTCCGTACTTTATTTTTGCCGTGTCACTGAAACATTTGTTTAATTCCACTATTTGTTCCCTATTTTTAAAGTAGCTAATAAACCATTTGAGCGCCAGTCCGTTGATACCAATATTTTTAAGTTTTTCGTATAACAACTCATGAGAGATAGTGTCAAAGGCCTTAGCTAAATCTAGAAATACTCCAATTACTTTGAATCCATCATCTAAATTTTTAACAACGAATTTATTTAATTCTGATATAGCTTGTTCTGTGCCCATTTTTGCTCGAAAACCGAATTGGCGACTTGAAAGGAATTTATGTTTTTCAAGGTAGGATAGTAGTCTTTTTTTCATTGCCTTTTCCAGGAGTTTTGATAATGAGTTTAATAGTGAGATAGGTCTGTAGTTGGAAATAAGGGTTTTGTCTCCGGATTTATGAATTGGTGTAATACTGGAAATTTTCAGTTTATCGGGAACAATCCCTAGGCAGAAGCTTTGATTGAATATGTGTAGAAGAGGTATAACAATATGTTCTCGCAGATTTATCAGCATTTGGTTAGTGATGTTGTCTGGGCCCGGAGCGCAAAATGGTTTGAGTGATAAAATAAGCTCTGTTAATTCTGTTTTGTTTAATTTGTATATATTAAAAGAGTGAATTGAACGTCCGGTAGAGCAATTTTTTGCTAGTAATTCTTCATTTGTTTGATTTTTTGTAAGGATTTTTTGAGCTAAATCAATGCCAGCATTAATAAAATGAGTATTAATGTGATTCGCTAATTTGTTGGGTTCATTTTTTGTTAAAATCATCTCCCCATTAATTAACAATTCTTTGATATTAGTACTTTTCCTGGGGTTTAAATAAGCTACATCTTTTATAATTTTCCAAATTTTTTTAGAGTCTCCTCTAGCATTTTCTATTTCTTTTCGATAAAATTTATATTTAGCCTGCTTAATTAATTTATGACATAAGTTTCTATATAATAAATAATCGTTTTTTAGTTTGCTATCCATCGGGTTTTTGTTAACTCTCGTATGCATTAAATTACGTTTGTGAATACACTTTACCAAACCTGTTGTAATCCATGGTTTAATTTTCAATATTTTGTGTGAAGTGTTTTTATGGGTTTTTAAAGTGGAGTGTTTATTTGTGTATGTTTCCAAAGTTGAGAGAAATTCATGGAGAGCTTTGTTCGGATCTATTTCTTTCAGCGTTGCTGTCCAAGATTCGTGACTTATATCTGAACTGAGGGCTTTGAAGTCTATTATGTGATAAGAGGTGTTTGCGAAATTATCTATTTTAGATGCATTTTTTGATCGGACGCTGAGTGTGGTAGAAAAATAGTCAGTAACCGTTGAGTGAATATTGGAAGACATAGTTATATTTTTAGTTTTAGCAAAAATATGATCGATACAGGATTTTGATTCTAAAGTCGTTCTTGTCGAAGAATTTATAACCGACCTAAAGCCATAGTGTGTTAAAAGACTTAGATATTCGTTAATTTTGGGTTTAACTTTGCCGGTATTGTTTACTTTTCCATTCTGATTAGAATTTTTTGTTGATTAATAAAGCAAGTTAAATTCTTTAAGCCACCGAATTCAGAATTTCTATAAACATACTCGTATTAAAATTTAATTAATAAATATTAATAAACTCGTATTTCCCTTGAAAACAAGCTATTATGCACTTAAAAAAATATATGTTATATTTTTAAGACAATCCCCATTCGATGTAAAATGTTGAATAAATAATTATCTTTATGAAATTCCCTCGATAAAAATTCTGAAGTACGCTCCAAAAAATATAAATAACACGTGTGGTTCTGTTATTCGAAGTGTTAAATGTATAAAAAAAATTCCCAGCGTTTCTTTTAAGTCTTGATATTTATATTATTTTTCAAATAAGTCGTGCTTTATTACACATTTTTTAAACGACCCCTTATTCCCTAAGCGTTTTTTTTTAATATTAGCTCGCTCCCTCTCTCTTCCGTATTAAAATATCTCTTTTTCAAACAATTATCAGTTTCCGCTCGGAGGGTAAGTAGTAGTAGTATCAACGGGTACATCGCAACATGGCTTTTAACCGCCCTAACCATACGAACGTACGTGATACGGCCGCTATATCATCGCCTGAACGCAACAAACCGTATCCCGTACGTTCAGGTTAAAAAATAACGATAACCGAAACCCACAAAACGTTCGTGATACGTCGTATACATCAAGTTCCTTCCTGCGTTATCGCTTTTAGTATGCCGAGATTGCCGAGGTAAGCCGAAGCTAACGGATGTGTTCGGTTGTTCTCGTATTCTCCCATACAAGTCACGCCGCTAATCAGTGATACTTCAAGCACGTGGAAAAAAAACCCGATGTTTTTTTATCTACTTTTTGGAAAATAACCCAAAGGCAGGGCGGTTAAAGAGATGATGTGCAATATTATGAATAATAGCCTGGAATCGCCAGAGCTCATTAACTTTAACAACATTCACATCCCATCAAGACCAACCCGACAAGCCGATTTTTTCATTTGCCCGCATGTAGGACCAATCTTAGCATAAATTCTCCAATTCACCGTATTTGTGTGCAATATTACGCACAGTTTCACAATATCGACATTCTTGACAATACTCTTTCAAAATACCAAACCGAAGTAATACGTACGACCACAAATTGATGCACGAGTATAAAATGTATCGAGATCATCTCCCCCGTTATTTCTTATTTTTTTTCTAATAAAACATCTGTACCTAACCAGTGTTAGCACAAGAAACTTTGTTGGCTTACCTTTTGTTAAGCTTCCTTTATGAAATAACATAGATTTATAATTCTTAGCTAAGTTTAAAGAATTATAAAAGTACATTAAACATACAATGATAACATGAACAGGTTACTTTTTTATCACGGTAAAAGAAGAATAAAGCCAGTTTTAAAAACGTAAGGAATTAGAATAATATAGTTTCACTTTTGTAAATGCTGTAGAATTGGTTATGTACAGGATGGAAGCAGGAAACAGGAAGTATGGAATGTTGGTATCAGCACTCCATTGTGGACTACAACTTTTTGTTGCGCCAACCGCGTTCAGTCCTCCGTTAATGGAGTTTCCTGCATTCACCCGTCTTTCAATATCCCTATCAGTCTTTCCATCTCTCGTAAACATACTTCCCAAATATACAAACACATCGACCTGCTCAAAGTATTCATCATTCACAACTATATCGGACACTGTTTTCGTACTCTCTCTTTCAAACACCGTGACATTAGACGTACTTACATTCATCATTAGCTTATTCTTCATACATACTTCGTTCATCCTAGATACATAACCGACTTTTGAATAAAGCGACCACCATTTACCGTTACACTCATCAATGATTACAATAGCTCGTTGGCAAGTGTCGATAAAATTCTCTTTACCAACCTCGGTATAATGTATAGGTATCGTATGACTGATACGGGATACGAGTTATCGTGTCGACATGATATCCATTCATAACGATGTTATGATACAAGTTCAATTAATAACTCATTAAGTCGTAAAGTAAAATTGTTCCTATGTCGTATTATCATTATTTAAGTGTGCAGTTAGGTAAGAGAGCTTGGGAAGGTGTGCAATGCGTCACCGATAATAATCTTTGTAACAGAATTGCTCACATTAACATGGAAATGCGAAAATAATAAATATAATGGTTTTCGTGATTTCTTTTTTTTTTTGTACAAAAACGTCGGTGTATAAAATAATTATTCAATTATTGGATTAGTATTTGATTGTTTAATGACGAATACAGCGCTCTTTATGTGATTTTTCACTAAAACAGCGCTATAAAAATTTTATTTTTATTATTATATCATGATTTCTTCAAAAGATTGGTATTCACGTAGTGGCGTCATTATTAATAAATGATTTTAAAATGACTTTGTATTCACCACTTCATTAATATATACATATCAACATGTTTCGAAAGCGATGCTTTCCTCATCAGGAATATATAAAATATTGTATACCATTACTATGTATACTATATATTCCTTATGAAGAAGGCATCGCTTTAGAAACATGTTGATATGTATATATTAATAAAGTGGTGATTACAAAATAATTTTTAATTCATTTATTATTATATCAGACTGGATCATATTTCTGGTATCTGGTTCTTTAAATCAACATACACATTTTGATTTTTTAAGTGAACACCGCAGAAGAGTCACAACTGACCGGAGCAGTGGGATTTTGGCGTCCCAAATTACAGTATGCTGTGAGGCTGGAGTGGGAAGGGGAAGGATATGGAGGAATGGAAAAGAGGAAGATGGGGACGTCCCTGGCTCACATGATTATAAAATAGAAATAAAAAACTTAACTCATACTGCTAGTCCATTTATGCAACATAAATTTAAGTTTTAGGTTATGTGCAGATAAAAAATTATAACAGGTATAACCTAATCTTTTTTATTATATTGTATTATATTGTGTTATTAATCATCTATTTACAGCATTGAGGTATGTAAATGGAGTAAACATCAGCGTTCGAAATATGGGTAACATAAATGAGGCCAATTGGCTATATTGAGATAACACGGGCTTCAGTCGATTACAAGCGCTCTTCGGGTATGGATTTCCAAAGATTACTACATAATGCCTACATGACTGCACCAGTCGTTCTGGAAAAAAATGAAAAAGGAAATGATACTCTCATTTCATCGGTTTTATTATTGAGTTGGGCATTTTTTGTAAAATAAATATATACTATTTTGTAATTAGCTATTATATCTGTACTATTAAATGTTATATATGTAATTCTTATATTAATAAAAAAATATATAATTAATATACTGTTACTTGGCCTTTTTATTGCTAAAAAACTCAAAGAGCATTGAAAGTCGGTACGCGCCGCCGGTGAGAATATGCTTCGGGCCGGAGCGCGGCCACCGGTGCATTCCAATCGTTCGCGGTCGGAAAGATTAGGTCTACATCGACAGCTGCTACACCCCTCTTCATGCTTTACGCGTGGGGACAATTTTAAAGACTGATGTTGCTATGAACGTTGACTCTATTTATATATATCTATGATTTACAATACAAGAATTTTTTTTTTAACATTCTTAACATTTGGGAAAAATTTACAAAAAAGTTTAAGGTTATTTAAAGTGTGAATAAAAATAACTACTATTTGAGAAATTATATTCAATTGCGCTATTCCTCTTGTCATGCTATGCTGTGCTAGAATACCTGTTCTACCGTATGGTACCTTGAACAAGTCGTGGCGACGACTACAGCTGAAGTTGTATCTAACCAATAATGCTAATATGCCGTTTTCCTTGTGTTTTGGTTCTATATAATTTTACTAGGTTGTAATGTAAAAACATCTTGGGCGAACAGAAAAAAATGGTTTATCAAAAGTAGTATCTACATTATACGGGTCCCCGAATCGAATATTACAAGAGAAAAAATATGGTGATGATCACGATGATGGTAATGACGTAATGAGTTCATTACAAGTTAAAAATAGACATTAGAAAGATTATTTCTAAACTTTTTCATTCTCACAAAATCTTTAACAGTGCTGATCTCTTCTCTCTAGGAGCCCTAAAATATAAAAAGCTAACAAATGGCCAGAATTAACGCCCAGCGAACATGAAGATATAAGTGCACAGCTGAAGCAGAAGACGGAAGAGAAGCAAGTAAGACCAGTGACAAATAACGCCATGAAAAACTTAACGGAGTGATAAATTAAACTTCTCGCTCAAAGGTTCCGATTCGTTTGTTCTTGCCAACATTAAATTCCTAACGTTGGTAGACAACAAAACGTGAAAATAATATCATACGTGTCTTTAACGGCCCTCTACATTCGCGAATCTTTTTTCCATGCTGCGATTTCTAAAATAAGTTTTTTAAAAACGTTGAAATGAACGACTTAATATTTATTAATTGATAAACTAAAGTTCTTTTAAACCGGGTCAACGCTCAACCGCGAATAGGCAGAGGACCTGGGTTCGAGTCCCAGATGCGAGTGAAATATTTTTAGTTTCTATCCTTTTGTCCGGTTTCATCTTTCATTTAGGTGATGTTAATATTATCTTCTTCAATGATATTTATTTTATAGAGTTTGACATTTGAAACCACAGAAGGCTGCAAAGAATGACTTGCATTTAAGTTGAATTATTTATTTTTGGATGCGTTTGCTGCACTGGGTTAAGAACTTCACATCTACTATAAAAGTGTTGCCACATGCTAAATTAAATGAAAAATATTAAAACAAACAACAAAATTAAATAAAAAAAATACTAATTATTATAATGGTAATCTTGCTATGCTACTAAACAGCCACTCCAATATTTTTATTACTAAATTACATTCGATAAATACCTCACAATTAACTGTCAACATCCAAAAATAAACACTTCGTGGGTTGTTAACTGAAGAAATAATGCGAATGATTTATTTATAAATTCTATACGGATAATTAGGAAATGTATAAGGTTTCAAAAGACAATAATCCTCAAATTTTAAGGTTATGAATTCAGTATGAAATACGTAGGTACTGGAATATTAGATGAAACGTTCAAAATTGCTTTCACTGGTTTTCAAACAGTAGACATTTTCAGATATTTTTCATAGAATTTAAATATTACAGTTTGATATTTTTTTCTCGTTAAACTGAATACATTTTCCTAACTACCCGTCAAGTTACTTGCAAACTCTCCCTAATCTGATTGATGTTAGATACATCTTTTCTAATTGAAGCATTTTTATTACGCATTTTAAATAATGCTTTATTATGTATTTAAAAAGATATGTATGTACGAGTATATATATTCAGGTAATTTTATCAATTAAAAAAAATATTTAGATCCGTTACATGCATTTTTTTAAAACTTTGTTTTTAAAATTTTATTTTATGTATTTTTAAGCATTTTATTATAGCATGTATATCGTTGAAGGAACGCAATGTTGCTGTAAAAAGCCATGTAAAAAGAAAATTAGGATTTGGAGGCTTATAAATCAATTAAAAAACTTAATATTGACAATAAGAAGATTTTTTTCAACGTCGTACGGGTCTTATTTATCATTGTACAGTCACTGCCCCCAGATAGATCGACGCAGATAAAACCCATCGACATCGTCTAGTGATACGGGTAAAGTACGTATAACTTCCGTTTGATGGATCCGCCTATCTTAACGAACGGATTGCAATCTTTGGAGCACAGACATTAGGTGGAAATACTGTCCTTGTTCTACCGATATTTTTATGGAAGATGTTCTGAGGAACTAGCGTCATTAATCTCTTGTCCACCGGTGCACAGTCGGAAAACACACCAAACGCGCGCCCAACATTTGTACACCGTTGATATTTGTCACATGATCACTTCTACGACTCGTTCTTATGTTCAACAGGTTGGCTGTGGAATGATATGCCGGCCACTGTGTTTTCTCCCTCCTACAACATGGGTCTCTTTAAGACCCGGGTTCACTCCTTCGTATCCCCTAAAAGACCCTAAACATAGCATAGATGACATAGGCCTCAATGGAAATTATTTCCCTCAGAGCCTCCCATGTGGAGTTGTCGAAAATGAAACGATTTATTTTTATTTTTTTCACTAGGGTGTATAATTTTTATCTCTGTTAACGAAGACGTGGACATTATCCGAAAGTGAGTGACACAGTTAGGCCCATTTTGGATTTAAATTTTAAAACGTTGTTTTTGTTTTGAGCTCCATAATAGCATTGTACATTCAAATTGCCGGCGTCCCCTCGCTTCCTTGTCGTCATCATACGTCATTTGGGTTGGATTGATGGCAGAGCTTGGAATAACAGGCCGTGCCAACATTAATGTAATCGGGTTCATTTGGTCTGATGGTAGCATTCTTCCTTCTTCCACTCAACTCGGGGCGGCCGAAACCTGGCAACTTCCTACATGATTAAATTACACGGAAATTACTCGTGCGTAAGTTACACGTGGAGGAAATAACACATGTAATAAATACAGACTTGAGTGATTACGATCTTTGACTACGAATCCGGAGGTCTCGGGTTCTTATCCCGACCTGGGCAAGTAAATTTGATTCGATGAATTTGGGTTATTTCACAATTTATTCATTTATAATAATACTACCACCAATCAGAAACAAAGCGTTGCTTGCAATGGTTTTAGCCGTGTCTGGTGATTTGATCTGAATAGTCAGGCACTTTCCCACCTTCTTTTTTTTTGAAAGAAAAATAAATATTCCCTATTTACGAATAACCTCACAATATTTGAAAATCTCCTACTACCATCACATTAAGCGGAAGATGTTGCTTGTGTCGTAATGGAGGACTTAGCCAGCCGAGGAATTGAACTCACGACGCCTGGGTGAGACCTAAACGCGATGCCAACTCAGCCAGACCGGTCTTCTTCTTCCCCATCACCTTCCACTCTTCACTACCTTCAGCTTCACAACATACCTCAATTTGGGATGCCATAGTATCACTGGTTCCAGACGGTTGGAAGCAGCTAGAACTCTTGCGTGGTACCCACTCACATAATAAAAATAATAACACGTGAAGAAAATTAAACATAAAAAAACCCTTTAACAACATAGATTTTTATATTTAATTTCATCGTGTGTAATTTATTCAAGTGTAATTTTCGCCATGTAATTTATGCACGTACTATTTCCGCCTGTGTAATATTCATCCTGACACATGACCCTGGCAACTGACGTCATGCGGAGAAACGGCTGCAGAACGAACATCAAAGCATTTTTTCAGAGCGGTCCACTGGCTCCGAGGAAAAAGCCTAATGTTTCGTTCTCGTAAGCTATTGATGTGTTTTTAATGATGCTTCGGATAATTATGCCGCTACATTCTTCGTTACAGCGTCGGTATTTCGTTACTAGAACGAATAATTTTGCAGAATGCGACAGCACTCTAGACATAGTGTAAATATTCTGCCCTACATATCGGCAACCGAATTCTTGTAAGAGTGTTGCGAAAACTGTGATTCAATCGAAGATTTCAGTTATCAATCGAACATAATTTGAAAATGTAGATCCGATATCCTCACATAAATACATATCAAGTCATAAGACAACATAAGACAATCAGATGTAATTTTTTTTAATATTTCACTTTGTAAAACTTCTTATGGACAAAGAAGTTTTAAATACAATGCTTTTAAGCTATTCAAATCCCTACCCAGTGACTTCAGAAATAAGCAAAATAAAAGTTCATTTACAAGTAAGATCATAAACCTAACTAACTAACTAATCATCACGCCATTTCCCCGCAGGGGTAGGCAGAGAGGACGGACCGCCAAACAACTCGATCTTGGCATACACTTCTTGCTTCATTCACATTTAAACATTAACCAGCACAAGCAACAGCTTACACGAGGAAAGAATATGTATTGTATTTTCACAAGATGCAATCACTTTGTGATTTAATTAGTTATTAATAGTTTTTGTATTTAATTCATAGAACTCCATTTATTTTTTTATAGATTTAATATAAATTTAGTATAATAATGATATTATTATGTTCCGTAAGTATTACAGTTTTTAGTATTGTGACAGCTGTTTCAGCGTTCAAGACCATCTTCAACTAACTAACTAACTAACTAACTAACTAACTAACTAACTAACTAACTAACTAACTAACCATCACGCCGTTTCTCCGCAGGGGTAGGCAGAGAGGACGGACTGCCAAACAACTCGATCTTGGCATACACTTCTTGCTTCATTCACATTCATACAACGCATCATACATTCTCTTCTGTTATTCCGGCTTCTGACATGGCCCGACTCGAGTATTTGATTCACTTGATCGTGCCATGTCTTCCTCGGGCGTCCCCGGCTTCTTCTTCCATTCACATTCGCGTCATATATTCTCCTTACACTCCTTTCTTCGTTCATTCGCTCTACATGCCCAAACCATCTATGCGTCCCTTTCTTATTATTGCTCACTACGCTTACATCAGCCTTGCATTCTTTACGAATCTCAACATTTTTCACTCGATCATACATGGTTTTATCACACATTCGTCTCAGAGATCTCATTTCTACAGCATTCAGTCTACTTTCATCCTTCCTCTGCCAGTTCCATGCCTCACTGCCATACATCAAGGTTGATATCAGCACTCCATTGTGGACTGCTAGCTTCGCTTCCTTGGACAAATTTTTGTTTGCGCCAACCGCGTTCAGTTCTCCGTTAATGTAGTTTCCTGCATTCACCCATTTTTCAATATGCCTATCTGTCTTTCCATCTCTCGTAAACATACTTCCCAAATACACAAACTCATTGACCTGCTCCAAGTATTCATCATTCACAACTATATTGTATACTGTTTTCGTACTCTCTCTTTCAAACACCATGACTTTGGACTTATTTACATTCATCATTAGCTCATTCTTCATACATACTTCGTTCATCCTAGATACGAGGGACTGTAGATCTTCCATGCTGTTAGCAATCAGCACCGCATCATCAGCATACAACAGACAACATACTTGCAGTCTACTCATTTTCGCGCCCAGGCCCACCTCTTTCAATTCTTGCATACAATTATCCATGTACAGATTGAATAACCACGGTGACATTACGCAGCCTTGCTTAACACCTTTGTGATGTCAAACCACCCCGTAAAATCACCGTTTGCCCTAACACATGCAACGCTTCCCTCGTACAGCGATGCGATTGCCTGTATAAGATTTGTATTCACACCATACTTAGACAACACCTTCCATAACTTTTTTCTGTCAACTCTATCGTATGCTTTGTAGATCTACAAAAGCACAGAAAAGTTTCTGTTTTTTTTGCCAGAAACTTCTCTGTGAGCATACGCAACAAGAAAATCTGATCCATGCACCCCTTTCCACTCATAAATGCGCCTTGTACATCCCATATTTTATCCTTTGTTTTCATTTGTACCCTTTCAATCAATATCCTACCATACAGCTTACCAACTGAACTTAGCAGGCTAATAGCCCTGTGATTTCCACATTCCATGCGTGACCCTTTACCTTGTATAGAGGCATGATCACAGCCCTTCTCCAATCTAATGGGGTGTAACCCTCCTCTAGACACTGGTTAAAAAGTTTGCATAACCATGTGAGAATTATACGGCTATTTCTTTTAAAGTATTCAGTAGCAATATTGTCGAAACCAACAGCCTTACCATTCTTCATACATCTAATTGATCTTTTAATTTTATCCATGCTAATTTTGGGAACATTCATCCCATCGTCATTCATACCTGACTCGCCACTGGAATCTCTATCACTCGGATTGCTTTCGAAGACCTCTTCAAAGTATTTTATCCATCTCTCTTTTATTTCTTTCTCATTCGTCAACATTTTTCCATCTTTCGATTTTATCACTTTCACACATCCACTTTCTGGGCCATTTCGTGACCTTTTGACCTCCTTCCAAAATAGTTTATTACTTTCTTGGAAGTGGTTTGTCATTTTGATCCCCTCTTCCTCTTCCAGGCGTTTTTTTCGTTCTTTCACTCCATCACGCACTATTTTCTTGCATCCCTTGTAAACTTCTTTCGCTCTATCTCTCTGTTCGCTAGAAGCACTGCCAGTCGCTATCAGAAATAACCACGCTTTCTTCTTCTCTGAGACCAGTGCTTTAATCTCATCATCCCACCATGCATCACCTTTCTTCCTACCTTGCGTACTTATTCCACATTCCTCTCTAGCAGATTCACAGAGGCTCACTTTTATGTGGTCCCATGTTTCGTCTATGCTTAGACCGTCCATTACCTTATCATTCAGTCTCATCTCTACACAATTTTCATACTTACTTCTTACATTATCATTTTGCAGTTTTTCTATTTTGACTCTAGTTGGCGTCGACACCGTTTTCACTTTAGAGCGCCAGCCGCGGAAAAGGTTTACTCTCGACACAACCAGGAAATTGTCGGTTTCTATCTCAGCCCCTCTGAAAACTCTGGTGTCTGCGGTGACGGCTCTCAACGTAGAGTCAATTACTACAAAATCAATCATTGACCTCTCATTTCCTCTTTTCCACGTATATTGATGGATATCTTTATGATTGAAAAAGGTATTTGATACAAATAGGTTCCACTCTAAACATACTTCCAGCATTCTGTTTCCATTGTCATTCGTTCTTTATCCCCAAATAAACCTAAAGCTGATTCAAAACCATCCCTTCTAACACCCACCCACCCATTCAAATCCCCTACCATTATAATCCTTTCATTCATATTTTTTAATCTCATCACATCGCTCACACCAGTCCAAAAATCATCTTTCACTTCATCGCTTTCAGAGTTGACAGGAGCATAGCATATAACTAAAAACACCCTTGTCAACCCGATTTTGAATCGGATCCACATTATTCTCGGACTTACACATTCATATTGCAACATGCATTCCACCATTCTAGGAGACAATAACGCTGCAATACCTTGACAAGCCCTGTCTGTATCTGGTCACCCAGACCAGATGACGAGCGTATCATTATGCTGCATCGTACCGCTTGCCTTTTTCATACTCTCTGTTATACAGAGTACATCCAGACTTTTCCTTCCCATCGTATCACATAATTCATTCATCTTTCTTTCCATCCCTCCTCTGACATTCCACGTGCCAATTCGACATTGTTCACGTCCCTTCCTCCTCTTCGTGCTAACGAAGGGTTGGCGGTGTGATGGATAGCGAGCCTCATCGACACATGGGTCGGTCATTCCCTTCATCGGACTACTTAACTACCCATAACTAAACTTAACATAACATAGCACAATAAAACACAGCTTATCTAGCTTGTAGCGTACCATAACATACTACAATCTAGCTTATAACTTAACATATTACGGCATGGTATAATATTCCTTATCTAACTTATAACTTAATATAATAATCCATATCATTTAATAAACTTAACATCTCATAACTTATCTTATCCTTAACATATAATTATACTTATCTTATATTATATCTTATCTTATGTTATTCTTATCTTAACCTTAACATATCCTATTATAAAACACACACACAAACTTACATATGTAAACATTTACTTAACTAGTGTAATATAATAATAACACTTAATGATAATAATACTATATAATAATATAATAATAATGCTTATCTTACATTATATCTTATCTTATCTTATACTTATCTTAACCTGAACATATCCTATCATAAAACACACACACAAACCTACATATGTAAATAATTACTTAACTAGTGCTAAAACATAAACAACACAAAAAAGTAATATTAAACAGAATCCTAAGGCCGTAAACTGTCTAATAACTAAAACTTCTACACAATTATCACTGTTATTATCATAAACCTGTCAGCTTCTAAATTCTTTTATGCATTTAAATTAGTCTATTTTTGAAAATAATTATTAAATTTTATCTTATAAATCTATTAACCATTATATTTATCAAACCATAAAAACTACAATAACCTCCCCACTGAAATGCGCTGAATCTTATAAGTAATTTTCAAAATGTATTTAATTAAAGGATATTCTTGGTCGTTTATGCCTTACCAGAAAATATGAGTTCTTGTGTCTGATAAGGGAGCCACGATTCTTAAATCGGTAGGTACATATATTTAATTATTTCTAATTTTGAAACTCCCAATTCATGGTGGAATTCCATAATAAAATGATTTTTTTTTAAATTAAAAAATACCTGCTTTTATTTGAACAGATGATGTTCAAATAAAAGTTAACACGAATGACTTTATATAATTTTTAAGAAAATCCATAGATTCAGTAAATAAACACAATCCGTCTTCCAGAGGGTAATAAACCAACCCAAAAGTAGTTTTAAAAACATAATAGTAAACAGTACCGTCAGCAATAAAACAATTTTCAAGTCATAAATAAAAACAATTTTAGAAAGCAGGGTAACTCACTCCTGACATCGATGCTATATATACCATAGATTTAGTTCTAATTGTGTCAGTCTGACGATGCCCGTGGTAGGGTGAAATCGGTTCGACCAAAAACAAATAAGGAGAAAAAAACCATTTTAATATCGGCATCATAAAGAAACCTTCAGAAATATCGAACCGAAATAATGCTTACGGTCACAAATGAATGCACAAGAATTGTAGGATGTATTGAGAGTATCCTCTTCATTAATTAAATGTAAAATAAAACTCCTGTCTCTAGCCAACTTAACAATAAGAAACTTTTTTGGCTTAACCTTGTTTTTCCACCTATGTATGTGTACATCTTTGTTCAAAAGGCTGTTTGTGTTTTACAAAAATATAACTTCTCCGAGGTAGCCGGGGTTGATTAATGTTCCATAAGTATAATGTTGTTTCCAGTACAAAAGATTTGATTAAGATCTACATGGCTTTCTGCCAATCACTATTAGAATATGGTATTATCGGATGGGGCAGTGCTAATGACAATATTCTTAATTTACTCATTAGAACACAAAAAGCCATGAATAAAATTACACTTAAATTACACTGACGAATTTTTCAATAATATTAACATTGTGTCAATAAAACAATACTACTTTAAATTAATACATACAAAAAACAAGAAGCATCATCAAACACACAAATTAGAAACACTAGATCTCAGAGTCAAAAATAAATACAACAAGGAACCACAAACACAACATTTTGACAAAAAAACTTATACTATGGTACTAAACTCCATAACAAAATTCCACTATCCTAAAATCACAACAACCATAACAAATTAAAAAATCAAATAAAACAATGGATACGTTAACACATAATACAGACTAACACCGAAATCACTCAACTGCACTTAAAACACCTCACCTTCGAATTACAAATTTTTTTTCATCGAGTACATCACTTTTAATACTATGTAATTTAATACTTTATAAATGAAATCCTCAGCACGGGAAATCCCAGTTATTTTTTATTTTCTTATAAAAAAGAAGATAATAAAACATTATTATTATTATCTTCAGGACAATATATATGAGATGTATTGTAATGTCGGTAGCTGTCACTTCAGCAAACACAAAGTCATCACATAATGCAAACGTCGTTAAAACACAGCAATTCCAGTTTCGAAGTTTGCTTATGAAGCACGCAGACAGAGGAAACGTATTATTTTATTAATTTCTATTAAGTGTTCCTTTCCATACATCGTTAATTAAGGACATCGATACGGAAACCATAAAACTATTTGATAATGTTTAATCTACTGGTACACTTTGTAACTACATGCTATAAATGCTTTAATTGGCGAAGCATTCAAAACAATCTTAATTGCCCTGCTTCTTGAGTTTTAATTACGAGTTCGTTCCTCAGCACGGCAGATGTTTCGCAAGGAAAAAATACACATAGATTAATTTCCCAATTACCTCAATGTAGATTAGACGGAAGATGGTAGGCAGTAGGCACCTAGCTGGTGTAACCATATGGTTCTCAGTATTATTTGAGTCGGTACGTACTCTAATTAGAATTTGCGAGCTCCGAAAGAAAGTTCTTTTTAAATTTAATGTAATCGAGCAGGTAATCCGAGACATGTGGGTTTCGATAATGATCACTGAGACTTCCTCTATTTTTTTACTGATTATATCGAATTTCTTTACGTTTTGTGGCCTCTTGACACGCAAAGTGTAAACGGTTCCAATGATTTCTTTGTTACTCTTTACAGGAGAATCATTGAGCGATGGCATGAGTATTTTCTTTGTTACATTTGCGCAATGTTTCTTGGAAATTTTCACAGTAACATGATTGTAATCAATATTTTTCTTCGTTTGCTAGACACTGATTTTTGAAATCAAAATAAATATCTCAATCATAAACTATCATGCAAATCGGAATTGCGTGTGCGTATGTATAGAATTACATTTTTATAAAAAATAGCAATTTTGTTTTGATCAATTCTGTTTATGATTTCTTATTGTTGATCGTTTGAAGCCCGATAGAGAAATATTTGAAATACATATTTGATTATATCTTGGAATAGGCATACCGAAATTAAATGATTTATAAATCAGTTTGTTATTAACTTCGTTAAAAGAAACCTCATAAAGCTCCAACTCCAAGTAATAAACGAGAAACCATTATAACAAAGCGTCCATAAGTTAAAATTTTGAAATCGGCAAGACTGTCAATGAAAGTTTCCCCTCATGACCTTTGGCTGACCCCAGAAGTGCCTACATTGATTCCTCGATTCGAATCCAATAAACGAAACAAGAATTATTACTTGCCAACGCTTCAAAAGAAAGTCTTTTCAAAATTATTATCGGAAAAAAAATAGCCAGAAGAATCCCCTTTGAATTCATTTCCCATTCCGCGCTCGTTTATATTTTGGACTTTAACGAACGACGTAATTGCGAAGGAATATTATTACACTTGAGAGCCATTAGTATTGAATTTGTTTTCTTTCAGTGTATTTCCTTTCAATCTGTTTTCAAACAAAAAGCATCCAAACAGTGGAGCAGAAGTAAGTTAATTGGATTTCTTCTTTGTTTCTGCGAGCGTGGTAGCTGGTGCCATCTGGCGACCGTTCCCCGGAGGTGGACGAAGACTAAGGACTTTAAATAATGATGGAGAGCCACAGCTGGATAATGTATTATATCATACACCAAACTACCAGACATTAGCGACTGAAGCCATAATCGTCTCTGGAAAGCTAGACAAAGGCGTAACGCTTATTGGATTTGTGCGAAGAGCGATGTGCGAATTTCTATTCAAGCTTTTGTGCGGTAAAGTACAAATAAACAAAAGGATCATACAAATGACTAAAGTATTCAGAAAATATGTTTTATATTTCTGATTATCTCAATGACAACGTATAGGTGATAATTCGAACACATGCAATGCACAATGATTTATCGGTTTTGTGTCGACTGGGCATATTACGTAGTATGAATAAAATTTCATAATATTGCATCCAATACAATATCATACTGCATTGCTTATAAATATATTAGACAGCATAGATACTATGTATTATCCATTTTAATGATTCCTACCGTGGGCGATACCGCTTCCAAGGGGCGTTTGAGAGATCCAAGGGGCGGTGGTGGCCTTGAGGCGAATGCGGGGGCGGTGAAGATCTACAAGAAAAATATTATGAATAAATTTTCCGTATGATTTCAATTGGGGCTGAAGAAAAACATGGTTTATAAGTTGTCGGTGAGACAAATGAGATTCCAACCTCTGTGATATATGTCTGATGTTTCGTAATAGATATATAATTATATATAATTTCGTAATACTTAAATAATATTTTAATCATTGAAGAAGATAATATTAACACATCCCAAATGAACCACGAAACCGAAAAAACAACAGAAAATAAAAAGATTTCAGTCGCATATTATAATAATATAATATATAAATATTGAATATTTCCTTCCAGACTTGTAAAATAAGTCAATAGATGTCTCATATAAATAAAAATCGGGTAGGTATATCCGAGACTCTATTCAGACTGCAATTGTGTTCTGGATGAAACTTTGCAATAGCAACCAATAATATGGGATTTATAAAAATGGAGCATAATATTAACAAATCTTGAACTTGAAGTATGATATCGGTGTAAATGGCATAAATTGAACTGGTCTCATTAGCTAAGTTGGTTAAGCGGTTACCCAGGATAGGTAGAGGTCCTGGGTTCGAGTCCCAGATGCGACTGAAATCTTTTTAATTCCTGTTGTTTTTTTCGGTTTAGTGGTTCATTTGGGATGTGTTAATATTATCTTCTTGAATGATTAAAATATTACAATGAGGTGTACAAACTTCAATATGTTATAAAAAATAAATTGAATTTAAATAATATATTTAGGTTGGTATCATGTTCGTCTCAGATTTGTGGGTATAAATACGAGTAACTATAAAATAAATTTTACATTTTTTATGTAATTACTGCACAAGAGAAAGACTACAGCTTCTCGCAGCCAGTGGGACTATGCCTTCCTCATGTGGATGTGTTATCAGGTTGGAAGTAGCGGAGAAGTGGAGGAAGGTCGGAAAGATCAGATCTGGTCACCAAACACGGCTAAATCAATTTCAAGAAAACTTTCGATTCGTAAATCCTTGAATTACTTTTAGGAATTATATAGTTTAGGTTTCGTGAAAACACTAAGAAGTTGTGGTTACATAATTTCTCCTATTTCATTTATTCACGTAATATTAGGATCATTAGTTCGTTTGACTATCTCTAGTTGTCCTAGTAAATTTAATCTAAGACCCTTTCTATATGTAAGTGTTAAGGCACGATGTTGCCAAGCGGAACGTAATTATTCACTAAGAGATGTTATTCGAATTTTTAAACAGTGTTTTTATTATTACAGCATCGTATGGTATATGTTCTTTGAAACTAGTTAAGAAAGCTCCTCCCATCCGCCCGACATAGGTGGCGTTACAGTCGGTGTGGTCACATTTTAATTCATGTATACCACTATTATTAAGTCATGGATTTCTACCTTTTGTGTTTTTGAGGCTTGTTCCTATATTAGTAACATTATATTAAATTTCGTGTATTTTATTTAGTTCGAAGAATGAAAAATATAATGGCTATAAAAATATATATATTCTTACAGATCAGCAAACGCCGATTCTGAATAGAAAAAAAATATTATATATATTTGTACGTAGAATTTATAAATCGTTTTTTAAAAGTGAATAAAAAAACATCTCATCGAAACGCCTTGTTATGTTGGTACCATTGCTTTTGGAACATCTTACGATTTTGTTTTGTATTTTAAATATGCATTTCTTTTAGTTTTGGCGAAATTTAAACTTAAATAGGGTGACTTTAAACTCTATAATTGATGTTCAATGTAAACAACTATTATTACTGAAAGAAATTAGAGTATTCACGAGCAAACCAATTATCAATACAGATATTGTAATAATGTTGATGCTCAATATTATTATTATTCTTTGAGTTAAAGTTTCTAAAAAGGTAAATACAAAAAGGTAGTTCTCTTACGTATGTTTAGTTATGGTTTAATATGAATATAATATAAAATTATGTACACAAAGCTCATCCTTGTTTTTAAATTTGACATTTTAACCTCAAAACTGATCAAAGCCATAGATTTGGAGCATTTTGGCGGGCTTTGAAAAATAGAAACGTTGAAAATTATTTCAAATATGAAAAGCAAAACAAAATACACGGTATTTAAGTTTGAACGTCATTATTGATATTTAAAATACTACGGGTTATATAAATTTGAAATAAGACATATTAAATGTATTTGCGCACGCCGGGATGTAAACCTGCTACCTCTGAATTCGATGTGGAGGATATGAATCATTCGACCACGATCGTCGTGTTAAAAAGTGTTGTCGAAATTATAAACCTTGAAAATATATTATGTAAGTGTCATTTTATCAGTAGAGGACATTTCTTAGAAGTCATAAGTGTACTAAAAACCAAATAAATAGCTTTTAGTTTCCGTTATAATAAGTCATGCCGACTTGTCTTCACGGAACGTGCGGCTCATAAAGCCTCCTTGGCATTAGCACGTAGCTTACCATAACCGTTTTCATAGTAAATTGTGGTATAACTATCCACTTAGTGTGAACTAAATCGAGGCTGCCTCCAATATATGGCGAGACACGAATGCCCTTGCGCTGTGAATATGTTTAAAAGTGCACTTTAATCGTACTAGCTCCGTAATTAAAAAAAACTATAAATCCTGAATGAAACGACATTACCCGTAATAATATATATGTTTTTATTGTGAAAATTATTGGCGATTACTCCTGTGTTGAAATTGAACAAACCATAAACATTTCTACATTATAAAAGCATATGAAATACTTTAAACTTATTTGCATTTTTTAAATAATTTATTGTATTATTGACTCACATTCTTTGTTGAAACTCATTCAGTTCAGCATTCCTTGCCGTAGACTCAGAAACAATGAATTGCTTTTCCTCAATAAACACTCTACTAATTATGGGTACCATTCTCCATTGTCTAGAATTTCGAGATTTGTTAACTCAAGCCAGGGCCTTGAAATTTTTGGTATCAGTCTGAAAGATTTTTGTAGGGCTAAAATCATATACTCTACTAAAACCATGTTCAGGCTTTCACTTCGATGTTCTCTAAAATGTATATTTTTGTCATCTTTTTGTCATTGCTTCATTCTTGTATTATATATGTGGTGTTCTTTTTATGTAGCTCTTGTTTATTACATTTGTATTTTGTGTACTTTCCATCATTGATGAAAACATGACTCCATTGCGGTAAGTTTGGCGAGTACGGAATTCAGACTAACTACCCTGTCGAAAAAAACCTGGGGTCTTTTCTTATTTTCGACAGTTATAAGCTGATTCCAGATAAAGGAAAATATATTTGGTTATATCAGATTTGATTACCGTCAAATCCACGATAAGCGGCGATAGGTTAAAACGGAAGAGAGAGGGAGATCGCTAATATAAAAGACGATTAGGGCGCAAGCGATCGTTTAAAAAATATTTAATTAAAGACAGCATATTTAGAATAGAGCAAAAATCTCAAGACTGCTGACTTAAGTAACTTTTAAAGAAACGCTGTGAATTTTTTGAAATTAATAACATGTTAAATAACAGAACCACACGTGTTATTTATATTTTTCGGAGCATACTTTGCATTTTTTTTCTATCGAGAGAATTTAATATAATTAGACACATGAATAGAAATTATCTTCAAAAATAATGTCTTTTATTTAAGGCCATCCACTTGCTAAAATTCCAACGAAATCACGCGCTCCTTATGCTGGTGGTCACAAGGTCAAAATTCCCGCTTAACATCGGCCGCATGTTTCGATTTTCGAACATCACCAAAACGCGTGTTTTATTTTAATTTGTAAAGCTCGGGCATATATATTAAAATGTTTTACGGTCATATTCTAAAAAACTTAATTTTCCACAATGAACAATACGACAAAATCGGAAAAAGGGTTCGTAAGTAGGAGATTTTGCGCTTTAAACACTTTTTTTAGGTCTGATACTTTGTATTTTTTCTAGGCTTATAAAAAGACACAATAAAAAGACGGTTACATGATAGGCCAAGGTGTGCTCTACTTGCAGTACTCAATTAAATGATCTATAATATTTCTAGGTCATCAAATTCTCAAACCGAAAACACACGATTTTGCATTATTTCCCATTGCATCGCCTATTGCATAAAAACTTTAAGTTTTCATGGGAAGTTTATAGTATGTTCAAAGCTGGTTGAAATGCTTGTCAGCTAATCGTAATTTGAAAAAAAAAAGATTAAAAGGGGCGAGAATCAGCGTTTAATCGAGAACAAATTCCAAACTTTCTCATTAATAACATTAAAAAAAGGAATAAAGCCGTTTCAAGCATCGCCTCAAATCTGAACGGTGGTATTTCACCAGTCCGATACTGAAAGTATCTGGTACTCTAACGATTTCTGAACTCAGTAATTCAGTTTTTTTTTTTTTTAATTAAGAATTCAAATTATTCAGTTCAATCTATCGACTAATATATCAATGGTTCAATTAAATTATTTTACTCACCATTCACCAGTAGACGGTACCAGTGCCGTGCAGTCCATAAAGGCTGAAAAGCTGTGCCTATCTTAGGAAAATGGATCGGAAACTTTTTATTTATTAATTTGATTATTTGCTTATTCGCTCATCTGAGCTTTTAAATGGATTTTCGAAGAAAATATAAAGAACTATGGAAAATTACAAGTACATAAAGATTCTAAATCATAAAGTAATAAACAATCTTTTACAAACATTTAACAGTAACATGAAATAGAAAACCAAAACTCTGTTATAACACAAATCATTAATGCTGCATTATCCAAGCTACACTATCACATATTGTGGGATTTATGAAAGGGCTGGTATAATGTATAGATGAAGTCAGCAAAAACATCAACAACACCTCCAAACCTGTTGTCCAGATCATGCAGCCTATTGGTTAATGAATGAGACTGATAATCGGTTGTGTAAATGTTGCAGAAAAGTGTTATAATTTGTCTTGTGTTCCTCGGAGGTACTTTTAGTGGCGAGGATGGTAGGGCTTTCAATTAGATTGTTAATGATTCTATATAATACAACTAGATTTGACATAATTCTCCTGTCAGACAGTGTAATCAGATGCAACCGATTCATCAAACTTACATAATTAATATTTTCAATTGTAATTGTTAGTTTAAAATGTATGTAATTTTTTTATGATGATGCAATGGCTGATTTTAAAATAAAGAACGACATTTAAATTATTGATTGACAAATGAGAGCAACTTTTGCTCTCATTTGTCAATCTGGTGCCACTCATCAATAGAAGATAATAAAAACACCGGTCTTTTTCCAGGCTACCAAAATATTCAATGTTATGCAATTACAATCGGAAAGTCTGCAGCCTCCCCTTTGTCATAGAGCGACGCACGCCACTGGACGATACCTAGTATATTCACAATAATGGCAGGCTTTTGTGACAACTGTAATTATTTTTTAAGTATATTCTAAATTCAACAGGTATAATAAACTTAAGTTGCGGTTTAAATCATAGGATTTTCTTCAACAGGCTTAGCGTAATATAAAAAAAAAACTGGAATAAGGTCGCCGAATTCATAAATAATAAACCTTGTCATAGTTAAACCGTCATTATGTCACAAATGTTCCGTTTGAGTTATGATCTGGACGTGTATTTTGTATTTAGATTTATTTTTGAACCGGCAAATAAATTTGTGTGCGAATCTTTACAACAGTCATTATTTTTGAATTGTGAAGAAAAATTTTTCTGAACAAAGTTAGTGGTCCCAAATCCACAGAGGGCGTCTAAATCCGAATCTATTGTCATCTGCCGTGACACTGACTTATTTTTTTGGTCCGTGACAGGTCTATGTAATGCTACATAATAAATTCAAATCAACAATAGATTTGAAAGTCGTTCCGTGCTCGGTAATAAAACAGAATTTGTATCATTACTCAATTTTTTTTTCCAATACACAATCAACTTTTTTTTTGTTGTACGTCGAGATTCAAAATGAGAAAAAAAACGATGTGGAGACACCTCACATTAGCCCCCCCCCTTGAATATACAGAGCACGTACGGGGTAACCATATCGCTATCCGGTTGGGCAACGTTGTGAGGCGGGTTAAGGAGGGGGTTGTAGGAAGGGATTTGTTAATGCGGGCTTTGAAGAGGTCCGGATTAAATGTTGGAGGAAAGACAGATGCCGGTAGCTAGTTCCACATACGAGCCGATTTTCGCAAAAACGAGTCGGTGAAACGACCCGTTCTCATGAAGCCGCTACCAACCGTAAACGTATGTTCCGCTCGTGTCCATTGAGTTTCACGCACGTGCACCAGCGCCGGGAGGATCAATGCTGATATCTCCTTTGAGCAGGCTCCATTGCGATATCTGTAGAACGAACTCACCATACCTACATTGCGTCTGCGCATCAGAGATGGCAGTCGGTCTGTTTGTCAATCAGACGAACCGCCATCCTTTGCGCAGAATCAAGGTGAGAGTGAGAGTTGCGCAGAGGTGACTTCGAAATTCAATTGTTGGACGTACTTGAGATTTATATAGGATTAGCAGTTGATCACTATTGAAGAATCTGCTAGCCCTATACAAGTCGCCCAGTTTCTTGGATGCCAGATTTACTCGGGCTTCTATAGAGCCCCGGTACTTGAGCTGGTCTGAAATACTATCTCCAAGCATTTCAAATACTCTTAAATGACAATACCTTCAGCTCTTGACATTCGACGGCAACAAGCTAGGTGTGCGAGTTGGTTTTTTCATACCTTTTAAAAGATTTTCGGTTAAATATATTCTTAATAAATTATAGAAAACGAAAATTCAATAAATAAATATTACGTTACCTACATATGATTTTACTACTTTTTTGCTCATGTATATATTTTTAAAGGAGGCTATTAGGATAGTACTGATATTTAAAGCCGGGCTGCTCGCGCGCTGTAGAAATTGTTTACAAAGAAAATGAAATATTTATTACAATGGCAATACAATTTGGAAGCCTATAGCGCGGGCCACTAGAGGTGCTAGTGTAGCATGTTGCCAGTATTTAGACAAAGCTACGACCTCTAGACCGGTTTTGTGAAATTGTTATCTTCCTACTGAAAGATTTATTTATAAATAATAATTTACTCGTATATATTTGGACGATTTGTTTAATACGGTTTTTGTAAAAAAAATCACCCCAAGGAAGCTGTACGGATGTTTTTTTTTCTAATTATCTATCTTATCATTAACTATAGACACTCTATTATTATTAATTTTGACCAATAAATTGCATCGATCGATTCATCGATCTGTAATACGAACTGTATGTACAATGCATTTGACCTATGAACGTGGTGCCGCGTTAAATACGAGGATACATGTTATTAATTTTATACTTGGCAGGTCGCTTGAAAGAAACACTGTTTATTACCGAAATTTATCTAGGGTTTGTGCTTAGGAACATCGCGTTTTAATTTTTTTAAATGGAAAATAAAAGCAGTTTTTTTTATTACACCGACTAGTTTCGGCACTACCCATATCATTATCTTAGTACATAGCATAAAAATAATTTTTAATCTAATTTAAATTTTATAAATCACTAGCTGCACTTCCAATACTAATGTCAACCTGTGACTGTCAATAAATAACCTCCCAAAAAAAGATATTTCTATCTGTAAACAAAGTAACAAAGAAACATTAATTCGAAAATTTTATTTCATTCCAAAGATTTATTTTTCCAAAATCTAAATAATTTTCTATTTTTTTTAAAAGAAAGACAAATATTCCCAGGTTACGAATAACCTGACAATATTTGAAAATCTCCTACTACCATCACAGTAAGCGGAAGATGTTGCTTGTGTCGTAATGGAGGACTTAACCAGCCGAGGAATTGAACTCACGACGCCTGGGTGAGACCAAAACGCGATGCCAACTCAGCCACTGACCGGTCAAAAAAATTGTAAATTGTAAATAATAAAGTTCTTAAATAGGTATCTACTTGTCTTCTCCATTTTGAAAATATTCTACCCAAATAAACCTTCTTCTTTTGAATGTGTAATCTGTGGCTAACTATAATGACACATCTATGGACTAACCTCAATACAACATGATAGGTTCAATACTACTTTTAAAACGTTATATCAACAGTTTTACATATGGGGTTTCATTCAAACTATTTTCTAAACCTTCCTGACACTAATAAGAACAAACTGTGCTATTTTCAGCGAAATCGGTTAAGTTATTTTCGAGAAAATCGAGAACACACGGACAAACATTCATTTTTATATACAGAGATGGTAAGAAACTATAATTTAGTAATATTTTTTCTGATCAAATATACATTATTTTTAAAGGGTTGGGATGTATTTAGGCAAATAGAGACCTTTTATACACTAACCTTAATTTACAAAATGCGGCTGCATCGAAGCCGTAGACTCATCCCACCAAGGCACGCATTGAAGTCCACCGCAATATATAGATAATAAAATACTAAAACACAAAAAAAAATCTTTGTACCACGAATCACGAGAATATGCGAGTTATCATGCCGTTGACTGGGGCAAATGAATTGATATCAAATTATGTTTATTTCTGACATGAAACCTGATACGATGTGGGAACACACAGTCAGCAGGAAGACGAAGTGAGTATACGATGCTGTTTCCTTTTTATAAATGTGGAAACTAAATTTATCAACAAACTTGCGGCATATGGCTCTGTACGATATAAATTGATGCAGTCACTCACGCCAAAAGCATTTTTTTTTATCTGTATTTGAATTTATGCAAAGGCAAAATAATATTATAACCAATTGAATTTTATATTGTTCCTAAATTATATCATTGGACAAATATTCTACAACGATTGTGGACAGAATTTAATTCAATTAATTTCAATTCACTAAATTTATTATATCTATTTCAATTTAATGCGTTTTTAATGACATTGTATCTAACTAACTAACCGTCACGCCATTTCGCCGCAGGGGTAGGCAGAGAGGACGGAACGCCAAACAAATCGGTCTTGGAATACCCTTCTTGCTTTAGTCACATTCATACATCGTATTGTACATTCTCTTCTGTTATTCTGACTTCTGACAAGGCCCGACTCAAGTATTTAATTCACTTGATGGTGCTATGTCTTCCCATGGCGTTCCCAACATCTAATTTCATTCACATTCGCGTAATATGTTCTCCTTATACTCCTTTCTTCGTTCATTCGCTCTACATGCTCGAACCATCAAAGCTTCCCTTTCTTAATCTTAGTCATTACGCTTATATAAGCCTCGCAGTATTTGCGAATCTCAATATTTTTCACACGATCATACATACTCGTAGTTTTAC
>JAHDVE020004314.1:0-23745 GCA_022606495.2 Halesus radiatus
CAGCCAACATGGCCGCCGGCACTTTTGGTTTTGGCGGGAATATTATTATTTGCGGGTGCAGGCGGCTAGCTCATTATTCTGTACTTTCTAAACACGGGATTGAACGTTGAAGAAGGTATTAATTACGAATAAAATAGTCACAAAAATGGAATTAATTAATTTTTACTTGAAAATTACATATACGATATGTAACATTAAAATCGTTCAATAAGGACATACATATTCCATGGAAAGTTGTTTATTTTTATGCTCAGACAACTTAAGTAATGATGTTTTAAAATTAATTATATTACGTGGATGGAATGCGTGGACATTCAATAAAGATACCTCAAGGAAATGTACAAGGAATGCGTGGACATTCAATAAAGATACCAAAAAAATGTACATGGAGTGCGTGGACATTCAATAAATACACGTAGAAGAAATATATCCGTACATTGAATGAAACGTGTACATATAAAGGAAAAACCAAAGTAGAAGAAACGGACATTGTAGAAATGTACATGGAATGCGTGGTCATTCAATAGACATTGAGGAAATACACATGGAATGCGTGGTCATTCAATAGACATTAAGGAAATACACATGGAATGCGTGGTCATTCAATAGACATTTAGGAAACACACATGGAATGCGTGAGCATTCAATAAATAAACACCGAAGAAATAAATGTATAAGAAAAATCTGCGTGGAAGAAATGTAATAGGAATTTTAAGGAAATGTATTCCGGAGAAATAGACATTGAAGAAATATTCAACAAACAATCAGTGAACACAACAAAATACATATTGAATAAAAAGATATTTAGATAAGAAAACAATATTTTGGCACATTCATGTCGAAAGCCTGCACTCTTTCACAACACACAACACACATCACAATCGTACCTACATAGTACGTCTAAAGAATCAACACAATAATATGTGATAGTCTCTAGATCGAGTCAATAACATGGGCATAGACACATATATAGCCTATAGATCGACTCTATAGCATAGGCATAAACATATTATATAGCCCATAGATCGAGACTAGCTAGGCATAGACAAGTGTTAGAATTTTCTATGCGGCGGGCGCGGGCGGAAACAAGTTTGAATTTCGAACGCTTTGCATCGAGGAACGTTGCCATGCGAAAGTACGTTTTTAAATTCAAATGGGCGTTCGGCGTTCGATGTTTGAATTTCGGCGCGAGAGTGAATACATAATATTAATTATTATTGGGTATTGGTTAGTTTATTATTTATTGTCGACGTCATTGTTCGCTTTTATTTTTCGTGTAGGCTATTTTTATATACCGGCAAACGTCAGCTGAATAGTAAAGTCGTTATGGGTGAGTATTTTTGTGTTACACTACGCAATAGTTCTGGAGTTAGTGGGACTATGACATTTCCGAATGGAGAGTTTTTTGAAATGGATGAAGATTGGGCAGTAGGTACCTGCTTATTTTGATCTGGTTACTAATATTTACTATGTCACACGCAGCCAGTAGCAAAGGCAGTGATAAGTGGCAACACAATCGTTAAGTTAATTTTAAGTCACTGTCCGCGTCTGGACAGTGCGTCAAGTAGCGATTTAGTTGACTGGTTTATAATTTTTTTAATGTTTTAAGTTAAGGCGATGCAATGGGAAGTAATGCAAAATCGTGTGTTTTCGGTTTGAAAATTTGTTGGCCTAGAAATATCATAGGTGATTGAATTAAATACTGTAAGTAGATCACACCTTGGCCTATCATTTAACCGTGCACTTTTTTGGTATGTCTTTTTATAAGCTTAGAAAAAAATAAATTATGAGACATTAAAAATATGTTTAAAGCGCAAAATCTCCTACTTATGAACACCTTTTCCCATATTTTCGTATTGCTCATTGTGGTAAATTATTTTTTTTAGAATATGACCGTAAAACATTTTAATAATTAGGTCTGAGCTTTACAGAATTGAATAAAACACGCATTTTGGTGATGGTTTTTTTGGTGAAATTGAAACATGCGGCCGATGTACAGCGGGATTTTCAACCTTGTCGCTACCTGCATAAGGAGCGCGTGATTTCGTTACAATTTTAGCCGGAAGATGGCCTTAAGTAATCCCCTTCTACGCTGCGCGCATATTTTTTTAGTTAGGTGGGGGCTATTTTCGCGTTGTTTGGACATGCACAGTATCAAGTTTTAGCACAAAGAGTTTACTAAATCACTCGAAATCATATGAGAATCCCTTTTATATTCCTGTTCATTATGTTTACATCGGGCATCCATTATTTTTGGATCTCCCAGACCGCAATAATATCGACAGTATCTACTAAACTTACATATATTTTTTTTTAAATATTTTAGGTAATAGTTGTTATTGTTAATCCAAAAATAATATCTAATACACTTCGATGGTATTACAGACTCCCCCTTTGATGATATTATTGATTGTTTGGGTTTTCCTAATGATGTAATAATGTGTTTTTAACGATAGGCAAATTTAAGCTAGACGATCAAATCTGGTATAACTAATACAGGATGGACAAAAAATGCCTTTCCGAATGAAAAAATTAAAAACTTTTTATTTGTGCACATTTCATTTAGATTTTTTTATTTATTTTTTTTTTTTATTTCAGACATCGGCAGATTACGACGGACAAATTTGGCAAAAAGTGATGCAAACTACAAAAAAAGAGCCGACGCGTTCATAAATTCTAATGGTGGACACTTAAGAGGAACGGCTGCGCTGACTGTTTCATACATAACTTAATTATAGATTTGAAGCCAAAATACCCATCCAAACAGAGTGATATATTTTGTTATTTAAAGGTTTAGTAAATATTTTGTTTTAAATTATGAAGCATACATAGGCCATGAAAAAAAACATAATTTTAGATGAAATATTTTTTTTTGCGGGTTTATCGTATTTTTATTTAAATTATCATATTTGCTATGTAAATAAATTACGTTAAAAAATCCTGTTTTCGGGACGACATTTTAAACTGTGAACGGCAAATTATTGTTCCATCGTAAATTGGCAGTTTTTAATTTAATTTAAAGTCCATCATAATGCTTATTTAAATATATTTTTTAATTTTTTTTTATTTATATTTCATTATATTTTCACAGCAGAAGGGGTAAAATTTTGTTTAAATGACCGTTAGCCCCCGAATAATTGTTTAAGGTGCTTTTAAAATGGCGAAAAATCAATTCCTTTAATGGCCTATATTTCGTAATGTAAAACAAAAATAAATAAATTATTTCTAATCCGTACTAGATATTTACCATACTTTTTTATGAAAAAAAGATCATTAGGTTCAGGTGAGTATTTTGGCTTCAAATATAAAATTAAGTTTTGTATGAAACAGGCAGCGCAGCCGTTCCTCTTAAGCGATAATATTTTACATATTTTATCTCTTAACGAGTTATTACAGTTTTAAGGGACTTTTTGCTCAACCTGTACAACAAACTAGGTACAATTTAATTAGCATTCGTAATCAGGAATGTATCAGAAAGGAAAAAAAAGTGGATTAATATGACGCAGTTTTGTTATAGTTTACACCGAGGTCGCTTTACGATATATACGCTAGTACAGTAACGTCTTGCTTGTGTAGTGGTGTACTGTATGAGTAAGGGGGGACTGCGGGAGAAACATCAAATGTACGAAACGAATAATTCACTATCGCGGCATTGGCAAAAGTTAAGCTTGAACACTTTATATGAATACCGCACAAGAGTCCCAACTGCTCCCAACCTTCTGGAGCCAGTGAGACTATGGCATTCCCAATTGGGGAATGTTGTAAGGCTGAAGGTATTGGGGAGGGGAATGAGAAGGGGAAGAGGAAGAGGGAGGTGGGGAAATATCTGGCAATTCAGATCTGGTCACCAAACACAACTAAAAGCCATTTCAAGCAACGTTTCAATTCTGAATGGTGGTCCTTCACCAAGGCGATACTGAGAGTATCGTCCACTCTGCTTCATCGTTTTCATCAATTTCGTTTCATTCCAATTCCACTCCAATCTGCTTATTCCCAAAGTATTTATTTATACAATAGCGATATTGGAAAGCGGGTGAATTGGTTCGTAGATACAAATACATAATTACTATAGCTAATCTAAACAATAACTCAAATTTAATATTATAATACGCCTTATTCAATCGGTTATAAAAAAGTATCGATAGGGTGAAAAAATGTCAAATGTCATTATTGTTTGCGATCTATTTAAAGCGATCCAAATATTGAATGACAAAGATTTATTTCCGTTTTCGAATGTCAAAAACATGTTTTTGTATGTTTTAAAATAAAACTGATGAGAAACTAACTTTTTAGACTTATTATAAGCTACCTGTCGTGTTGTTTTTCACAGAGGAGAAACATCAAATGTACGAAACGAATAATTCACTATCGCGGCATTGGCAAAAGTTAAGCTTTAACACTTTATTTTCAACATATTTTAAACGCATACGTTTGTAAAGTATAAAATGTTGGTTTATGTATTAGTTTTTAAAACAAATTATGCGTTTTAATAATAAATACAATATGTTAATTTTACATTGAAATTTTTTCTTTGATATCTTTTATTGTCTATGAAAGTGGGTGGGCACCTTTATAGTCAATTTAGAATATTCAAAGTTAAAAAAATGCTTGGAAACAGGCAAACAGAGCGAAGGCTCAACAAAACACTTGGCTGATCGGTAGGGAAGAACGGCCGTAAGAGATTCAAAACTTTTTTGAGTATCCTTAGCTGTTTCATCAATATTCATGCACCTTCTTTCGTCGGCATTTCACTATCGAAAAGATCTCATCAAATTAATACCCCAAAAGAATAATCAATGAAAAAACTACAACTTAGTTAAGGGGGTACTCTTCGCTTCGGTTTAAGAGGGGCAACGTCTTATGAATGAACCCTACTTAGGTAAGTAAGTACCTCTACTTAATTCTTAACATATGTAATCTTGTTAAATCTATTTTATTGCCCGGTAGCCGTACCGCCGCGCCGACATTAAATCAATAACTAATTTGTTAGTTTTTGTATTTTAAAACATGAATGCTTCCTAAACATTGCCACAAAGAAAACATAATACATCAACAAAAAATTGAGTAAAAATTAACATGAAGAATAAATTAATTACAATCGAACATATTAATAATTTTAAGTGCCTAGGTATTATGTGTGGGGAATAAATATTTCGAAAACCTGGCCTGACCGCCAAACTAAAGTTGTTTTTTGAACGTTATTTTTTACGGGTTTTACCGACAAAAAATAACTTGGGTATTTTAGTGTGTTCAAACTATGAACCCTTGTAGGAAAAAACGCAACAAAAAAGGACTTTTTATGACCGCATTTTATCATTTACTAATCACGCGTTTGATATAGGTAATATCAAATTTGTCAACAATCATTTTGATTACCAAATTGGGGTTTAATTTGAGGACCATATCGTAAAAGCCTTATAGCCGCTTTTTTTCGACAAGATGAAACTTTTTTAAAGATTTTTTTTTTTAAATTGTCTTTTATAGACTTTCTAAACCCATTTTTTTAAATGTGGGATTTTATGTCCATCGATTTCACATGTTATTTTTTTGTATTTTTTTTGAAGTAAAGGATTTTGATCTCTGAACCTAAGTTCATAATTATATTCAAATCTTCTTATTGTATAGGTGAAAGGCCAAAATTATGTGACAAAATTCTTCAATATTTTAGTAGATACATCATCAAGTGATATAAATCTACAAACCCCAAACGAAAACAAAGTCAAAATAATTTCTTCTACATTCTGTTTTCACTTTGATGGGTAAATCCAAATAAGGAATAAAGTTCTTTTTTTTTAATTCATTCTAAGAAATTAGTGACATTTTTGTCGAAAATTGATTTACTTATTCCACTCACTAGATTATGAATTGGATCGTGTCATGAAATGTCTCTAAATAGGTTCAAACAGTCATGTTCATCAATCGAACTGAGCGAATGCTAAGTTGAGTAAAAACTTCGAAAAATACTTAAAAATACTTTAAAAAGAATCAATCAATTCTATGTAACCAACTATGTTTGACTAAGCGATCGCCGAGTTCTGATACCTATTATATGACTAACAACTTGTTATTGTACTCGGTAACAACTTGGCTTCGGAATTTTGCTTCTTTTCTCCTATTTAATGCGTATCTTCAAGACACAGGTTCACTTCTTCCTTTTCACGAAAATACATTTCATTAGCCATTATTAGAGTGACCCTAAGAGGATACCTTGAGGGATACCTCAGAACTGATTGTGTGGAGTACAAAAATTCTAACTTTGTAAATTTTTGACTACGGTAGCACCCCGAAAAGATACTTCGGTAATTTTCAAACACTACAAACATCGTAAACTTCTGTTATTGATTACTTACGACCACTTAGCATGTTAATCTACCTTAAATGTGGATATTTTTCGTTTGATACGCACCGTAACCAATACAAGTGAGTTTAACGGAATTGTCAACGCTGTATGGAAATTACTAATGTCTATGTTAAATAAAACGCCGGTAACCAAAATAAAACGACCAATAACTATTAGTTGTTGTCAGATTAATGTGTGAAAGGAAATAAAGTTGTTCATACATCAACATTATGTTCATATGCCTATAAAAATGTTTATAAAAACCCTCATTCGACACTAAATAATGTATTTTACTGTTTACCAATGGCGTGCGACTGACTGTCAATGACGGTTTTATTTTATTTTATTTAAATTAACTTCAATCCGGATAAGTTTTATACACTGAACGATCGTTAGTTTTATCTGCTTATCAAAGGCGACAAATAAATACTTACTTTTTTTACAGCAACTTAATAACTAGAGAGTTAAGTTTTAACCTTCTGGTGTCCTCCCTTAGCGGTGGTAAGCTTTATTCAGTCCAATCTTCCCTGTTCGGGACAACTTACTGACCAATATTTTAGGCATAAACACAGAGTAAATAATAGATAGGGATGCCCTAACACGTAAGGGAAAGACACCAAAATAAGAGGAGGAGCTAGGCGTGCGGCCAATTTAAGTAAAACAATAAATTAGTAAAGGGGTTCGGCTTGTTTAGAAAAACCTTATTTTTATAAATATTTTATAATTTACGTTCCGCAGTAAAAATTACGCGAAACAAATGTGGACGGAATTGAACTAGGCTGGTGCCACAATGGGTGGCAGGTGTCAAGTGACCCTTGACTCCAGCCGTCGAAATAGTACTTAGGGCAAGTCTATTAATTTTAACTTCAGTGGGCACAACTAACAAAATTTCAATGATAGTTGATTAATTAGTGTGAATTTTGTACCCAATAAGATCACATTATTCATAATATTATTTTTAATTACCTACTAACAACAGCAAGTTAACTAGTCAGAAAATTACGTAAAAATACAACGTAGCAGAGAAACGAGACTATTAGAAAATATTTTATTCATAAAGAAAGTCAAACCTTCCCGGCTAACGTACAATCTTACAAATTTTGAAAAGTTCCTTCTACGATCATTATAAGTGGAAGTTGATGCGTGTTCAATGATGGAGGACTTAGCAAGCACAGGAATTAAAACCACGACGCATGGGTGGTACCCAGATGCATTCTTCAACTTAGCTACTAACCTGTCAATTCAAATTATTGTTGTTTTCACATCTAGCTCTTTCTATTTCATGTAAAAGAGGTTGAAAATGCTTTCAAAATCCGAAAAACGCCATCAAGCGTCATAAGTCATAACAAATAAACATACACTATGCCATATAAGGCACTGAACGGGCTGGCACCATCACTTGACTGATCTCTGCGTGAGGGACAATCTTAATCAGAGGCAACTCACCAACTCAGGTCGGCCAAGTCTGATGTGTCGAACAGACTGGTTGAACCCTCTCGTACGAATGCTAATAAATTTGGGTACAGAGGTTTCAATGTGCTGGGTCCACATTCTTGGAATGACCTTCCATTTGGTGTGAGGTCAGAAAGCAATTTCGAAACCTTTTAAGTCTAAAAACATATCTATTTAAAAGGGTTTACAAAAATTAACAAGAAAAATTGACTATTTAATATTACAGTAGCTTTGAAAACTTTTAAATATATTTTCGTAGATGTAATGTCATTATTAGAATCAAAGAACATCTTAGATGTTTAAATAGCCATGGTTTTTCGGAATTCGCCAACCATCTAATTGAAAAAGATCATACCTATAAACATAGTACCGGCGCAAATATTCTACACAAAAATGGTATTGGCATTAGATTAGATAATTTAGAAGCATTAGAAATAAAGAAAACCATTAAAATCGATAATAATATTCGTAATGCTCAACTTAATTCGTTTTACAGTCCAATATTAGATATATTTCCCGTTAATTTAAAATTTCCCACTTCTCCTTAATACCTCCTTTGACGTTCTGTCTCATTGTTCCATTGTCTCGTTTTATATTTTGACCTAGTTTTAAGTTTTACCCCGACGAAGCTTGATATGAGCGAAGCCGGTTGGTGATAATTAAAAAAATAAATTGGTGGTGTAAAATAAAGTGTTTATTTTATTTAATAATTTTAAAGACATTTTCATGGTATTTTGATAGTATCCCAAAAATTTCTATCGCACGCCCCTGAAACATCTTTCCCTATTAAAGTCATCACCACATGTGATGGTTTTATTTACTCTTGTGGTAACGTGTTTAATTTATCGATAGTTGTTATTTAAAGCAGATGCTTTTCTCGTAATCAAGACATTAAGATGGAAATTAAGAAAGCGATTGAATATATTAAAGGGTTATAGATTTTTAGACGTTTATTGAAAAAGTTACGCTTTAGGTCATAAACATAGAATTAACGCGGCTTTAAAAATCGGGGAGGTCGATTAGTAGTAATACATTGTGGATCATAACCACCTCTGGGCTTGAGACCATTTGTATAACCTGATCATCTCTGTGAGAAGTTTGACGAACAATCCGTTGTTAATAAGCCGTGTTTGTATCAAGTGACCTGCCAGGTAAGTATGGTCCTGTATGTTTTAACGCGGCATCACGTTCATGGGTCAAATGCACTGTACATATAGTTCGGTATTACAGATCGATGAACCGGTGAATGCGATTTGTTAGCCATAAGTAGTAATAATAGACTGTATATAGTTAATGATAAGATATTTCAATGTCATGCAATGTACAGTGTTTTCTAATATATGTGTCCTGTGCGTGCAAAGTCATATCATCTCAGCTCAAAACATTGTAATTTAACTTTTTAATCTGGAGTGCCCTACCAGGTAAGTATGTTTTCTGTATATGTACATTGTACATAATAAGATAAACCCTAGCAGGTAGTATTTGTACAGCGCCCTTGAGGTGATTTTCACAGAAACGGCGCTATACAGATCATCCAAGTATTATTATTATAGAGCATTGGAAAAAAAAGTATTTGTACAGCGCCCTTGAGGTGATTTTTCACAAAAATGGCGCTATACAAATCATCCAAATTATTATTATTATTATTAATAATAATAATTCGCTCGCTATCTCTAATACACAGATGAAACGCAGTCTGTTTTACTGGCATTATAATCGAGTCTGATCTGAAGAATAAATTAATTGATATCCTACGTATCCATGCACCGGAAAAGCAGACCGGTTCCTTTCTTCAAGTCGTTTTTTTTATTTAGAAAAGTGAGCTATTGGTGGTGTTAGAGTACTTTATTAACATATTATGCTAATATTGACGTCGATATAGAAGACGTATTTATTTTGTACACTCCACGTTAATTTATTGTCTTCTAAAAATAATGCACCATTTTTTGTATGGCGATCAACATATAAAAGTCGTAAAGCACGTGGATTTGAACAAGTTCCGTCACTTTGGAAGTAAAAAATATATGGTAAACATCCAATTAAAGATAAAAATAGAAAACCGTTTTTTTTAGTTTTAAACAACCTATAGGTTACACGTGACAGTTTATTTACGATATACAGCTCGACATTATTTTGCAGGTGGCCATAAGTAGAACTTACGAACTGTTTTTTTAATCCATTGATTTATTTGCAAGCTGGAGGAAGAAGTCTATAATGAAAGGAGATGGAGAAGAGGTAGATTGGGATGTAACTGGTCACTGGTCACCATTGGGGTGCAGTCCATAAGGTTGAGAACCTGTGCCTACCCTGAAAATGATCCATAAAAATAAATTAAAATTTCTGATTATTTTTTTTTCATGAATACCGCACAAGAGATCCAACTGCTCCCAACCGTCTTGAGCCAGTGAGACTATGGCATCCCCAATTGGGGAATGTTGTGAGGCTGGAAGTATTTGGGAGGGGAAGAGGAAGGTGGCGAAATACCTGGCTATTCAGATCTGGTTACCAAACACGGCTAAACGCCATTTCAAGCGACGTTTCAATTCTGAATGGTCTTTCATCAGGGCGATACTGAGAGTATCTTCCAAATCATAATATTTGTGTCGCAACAAAAACATATATGCTTCTATTTTACAAATTTGGTGCATTTTTTAGTTGCAACCAGCCTTGTTGCCGTACATTTATTTGACTTCCTTAAGGCCCAGTTAATTTGTCCAGCGAAGAGAAGCTAGCAGTCCACAATGGAGTGCTGATACCGACCCTGATGTATGGCAGTGAGGCATGGAACTGCCAGAGGAAGGGTGAAATGGTGTAGAAATGAGATCTCTGAGGCGAATGTGCGGTAAAACCATGTGTGCTGAATGCGAGGCTGATGTAAGCACAATGAGTAATATTAAGAAAGGGACGCTTAGATGGTTTGGGCATGTAGATCGAATGAACGAAAAAAGGGGTGTAATGAGAATATATGACGCGAATGTGAATGGAAGAAAAAGCCGGGGACGCCCGACGATGACATGGCACGATCAAGTGAATATAATGCTTGAGTCAGGCCATGTCAGAAGTCTGTATGACAGAAGAGAACTTAGGAAACGATGTATGAATGTGAATAAAGTAAGAAATGTATTCTAAGATCGAATTATAATAATGATCGGTTCGTCCTCTCTGCCTACTCCTGCGTGGAAACGGCGTGATGGTTGGTTATAGTTATAACCATTGTTTAAAAAATATTTTATAAAACACGACATATTTTAGAATGGAGCAAAAATATCCATGTACTTACGAGTATGTAGCATTTCATACCTATAGCATATCAAATAACAGAACCGCACGTGTTATTTCCATTTTTCAGTGTATATCTATCAAAGATTGTCTTAAAAAACAACGTACGAGTATATTTTTAATTTATAAAATACTGTATATGCTAGTGTTACAATAATATATTGTATTTTTACAAGTTTTTATTTTTATTAGCGCCATCTATGGGCGCATATTACGTTTCGTTTTCCCTTAACTGCTCAAGAAACAATTTTTTTTTTGTAAATATGTGAAGAATAAGTAAAAAAAAAAAAATTGGCGCTTTTATCTGGCACACTGACACGCCGAGAAAACACTTCTATCGGTATATCTCGTCAGTGTTAAACGTCAATAAAAATATCCTTCCATTATCACGAAATATTTGGTAGACCACTTTGAATACTTTACATGTTTACGACAGAATTACAAAAGGGCTATAACATACCTCCACATTGTCACGTGTTAAGTGTTGTTAAAATGTTAAGCGATCATAAATTAACATTAACAAATAACAACCTATAACAATGTCATATTAAATTTTCTATCAGCCACTTATTACATGACATTTTATGGCCGACTATGAACACGATGTTATTTTTTCTTCTCGTCATGTTTTATGTTATTATTATTAACGCCCAATAAATATCAGTACCTGATTGAAATTGTGTGAACATTTTTTGTCACATTCAATTTAAAATTAAGTTGTTACTTTCCAGGATGCTTGGGTGTAAAACTTTGTCAAAGAAATCGATAATGAAAGATTGAAAGAAAAAGCAGGGTGGCTATGTTCTTTTTCACATTTTTTTTCTGTATACGAAAGATGTAAATTTTATGATTGAGTATTCATATACAAAGCTATGTACGAGTACGTGATTCTTTGACAGTTGACAACTTTAAAAAAAACGTTTATAAGGTGTTCAATTTATGATGTCTAACTAACGAACAACGTTTTTAAGAAGTTAGAAAAAAAAACTTTTATCAATATCTATCATTCTTTTTAGAGACAACACTTTTTTTAGAGATTCCCTAACACGCAATGAGAAGAAACAAAAAAAAGGAGGGAGGGAGGCAAGCTAGGCGTGCCGCTCATTCTCAAGTATAACAGCAAATATTGCACACGGTTGACATTTGTCACATGATAACGGGTAGCTTCTACAACTCGTTCTTATGTTCAACAGCTCGGCTGTGGAATGATCTGCCGGCCTCTGTGTTTCCTCCATCCTACAACATGGGTTTATTCAAGACCCAAGTTCACTCCTCCTATCCTCTAAAAGATCCCCCACACAGCATCCCCAAAGATGATTAGGCCTTGAGGGAAATTATTTCCCTCAGGGTCTCCTGTGTGGAGTTACCATAAAAAATAAGTAAAAAGGTTCGGCTGATTTACACTAACTGAATATTTATAAACTTAAAAAAAACGTGGACGGCAGTTGGTGCCAAAATGGGTGTCACGTGACCTTTTGTCCCCACCCGTCGAAATGGTATGTTAAGACAAGTCTATTCATTCTGAAGTCAGTGATTAGATTAAATTTTCTACGCCAGATGGATCATTTTCATTCCCAAAAAGAATTTACCCATTATTATTATTTTATTTTTTTGACATTTTTTGAAAACATATACTATAATTGGATAGTTAATATAAGACAATAAAAAGAAAACCTAAATTTTGCAGATTCGACACCTTATGTTGTGACCTTCGATATCCATAATCTTTGGAGTAGGTAGCAAACTTAATTATAAAGTGAAAATCTCTGGCATCGTGAAACTTGCCCAGTTTTTTCACTTGACACGTTCAACAACAAAGTAACTATTTGTAGCTCATTACACCAATTAAAATATAAACTACGGAGCTTTGAAATAGCAACTTAAATGTGAACAAAAAGATAAGATGCCATCTTGCTTTTTCATAATTTCATTTGTTCAAGAAGTACGAAGCATGTGCCAATACTAATCGTATTCATTACAAATCTGTTTTTTTTTATTAATTCAAAAAAACTACAAAACGTTCGTTGTGCTAAGCCAGCCATGCATTGCCATTAGCAAATAAAAACTTTATTTGACTATTAATAAATAAATAATGATAAAAAAAAGGTTTTTAACGTATTTAGATATTATATCAAATGACAAAATGATAATTTGGTCGTGTGTCCAACGTCTGTTTGACAAGTTTTTGTGTTTAAAAAAAATCATACAACTATATGGCGAGCTATGAAAACACATGACAGTTACATGTTGACAATATTTTACATGGTTTGGTGACATCTTTGAATAAGACATAAAAGATAATTATTATTTTAAAAAAACCGGCGAGAAATATGATATCTTATTCAATTTCGTATTGGGTTATTGACAGAACAGAATTGATTGTTTTTTAAAGTATTTCTACATGGTGGCATGCGTTATCTTAAATTTAAATGGTCAATTTATTATAACATAACGGAAAGGTAAAAACATGAATGTTTTATGAAATATTGTATAAATTTTTAGTTTTTATTTCTTGAATATAATAAATAGTTGTAAAGGAAAACCGCTGATAGCTAAGTTATTACCTCTCATTTTTTCTCATAGTCGACGCATGTAATAAAAAGAGAAGGTACAACGGAACTCTCATTGATAGAACTCTAGAAATGCATGTTCTCAGAAGGGGATATATTTAATATTTTAGAAGAAAAAAAAAACATTTACCACGTAATGCTTTTAAATGTTGAAATGAATTATTTGTTGGCGGGTGGTATACACAAAGAATATGCAATGGAATAAATTGTTACTCTAGATTTTGAAGCTCAATTCCTTCAAGAAACTTATAAAGATATAATATATTATCGTAAAAAAACAATTACAGTATTTTAATAAGTTTACCCGCCAACAAACAGTTCTTCTCAATATTTAAAAGCATTAATTTGTAAAAGCGTTTTTTTTTAATATTTGAGTTATCTGCGAGAGCGTATCACGTGTTGTTTAACCTTAAAAACTGTGAACTTTTGTCACATGACAACGGGTAGTTTTTACGACTTGTTCTTGTGATAAATAGCTCGGATATGACCCGATTAACCGGCTTTTGTGTTTCCTTCCTCCTACGAGGCGAGTTTTTTCAAGACCAGGGTTCATTTCTTTCTTTCTTTCAAAATACCTTTCACACAGCATTCCTAAAAAGGGGAGATTTGTGGTGAACATCAAATACATGGCAATAATCTCTACGATTTGAAGCTTGCTTACGATGACGACAGATACAGCAATTTCAAAAATGACGGATTGAATATAAATAGCACATCCAGGAATATTAAAACGTGAAAAATACAATAAAACAGGAAAATCAAGGAATACCCTGTGCTCCGTAACAGGCAATAAAACGTTTTAGCAAAGACACGAACCTTTTCATCCTGCATGTTTTGCCCGTTCTCCGACAGGGGCGTGGACGGCGCGCTGTACCCCTTCATACTGGCTTGGCTGACGTCTTCCTGATTCCTGTGACTCATATTGTCCCCATTCTCCTGATTCCTCAGATCGTGGATGGATCCCTTGTAATCGTTGACGATCCTCAAAACAGTCCCGGATTTGTTGTCCCTGTCGTGATGGTTGGAATCCTGCTGATGATGTAGGTCATATCTTCTTAGATCCGTTACTCCCAGACCTCGATGAGCGTCCAGCATGCCTCCGCCCATTGATCTTAGGTGCTCGATCGACCTGTGGATGTGCGTGTAATTGTCCCCGACCGGTATCTCAGCCATTAGGGGAGAGTTGTGGTAATCCAATCCACCCCCATCCGGGCGATATTCGATGGATCTACCCTCCATTTCAAAATATAACAATTTTTTCATTAAACAATTACGAACTAATTAAACAAAATCGTTGCAATTGAATTCTGATCACAGAAGAATCTTTTATCCTTCAAATAATTGAGCGTAATTAATGACAATTTATTAATTATTTTATTTCAGTTCTAGTCTGCTGCTGCTCTCGACTCTTTTCCAATAATATAATTTCTTCTTTTCTATCTATGTCTTATTACGAGTATCAAAATAATTACATAATACAATATAATTCAGTTATAAATATTTGTAAGGCGGTTTCGATCTGTTTCTTCGAGGTAACAAAAATATAGCGTAGAGATTTAGTATTGAGCAAATTGTTGAGTAGGTTAGATCAGATTTTTTGTTTGTTGCATCAATTTTTCATTTCTTTCTTCTGGTAACAATTCAGACTTAATATAACCATAAAAAAAAACAATTACATATCTATCACAACACACTTTCTTCTTGAGATTAGTCTTTGCAAATTTTAAAACCACCCTTTAGCAGTAAATATTTAAGTATCCTTAAAAAAATTTAAATCACGTATTAAATAATAATATTCTTGTTTTACACACTCGTAAAATTTTTTTTTCACTTTTTGTTCATCGTGGTATCACTTTTTTTTTCAGTAGGTACAAACAATACAAAATACTACTTTTCTCTTGTATTTTAATTCTAATAATTACAAATCTGAAAAAAAAAACTTTTTAATTAGTATTCTGTATATTGTAATGGTTGGGTTTAAAATGGGTGTAATTTTTTTCTTGTTTAAATAGGTAATACTAAAAAACGCGGCATTTAAATAAATAGAAATAACATCTAAAACAAAAGTAATAAATGATAATAATAATACATGTACTTTGTAAACCGAAATAATTTATAAAATTTTAATGTGTTAACCCTATTACAACAAATTATTATGACTACTGCCCTGATCAAGGCACGATTGTGTCCGAAACTAAAAATTGACTTCAAATACAAAGTAAAGTGTATTTAAGTAGGCAGGTACATAACGCACTGTGTTTTTTTTATTTATTTATATGCGTTTAATAAAGATGCTAAGCACAAATATAAAAAAAAAATGATATTCAATATGCAGGTAAGCAAAATTTCTCGAATGCTGAGCTCTGGCGTGATCAAATTAGCACATCTCTTCCGTTTGGAATTTTTAAGTAAACGCCACCATTTTCAGTTCCATCATGGCCTATATATACAGCTTTGATATTACCTACCATTTAACTATAACAAAATTTCGTCATAATTTGCTCATTTGCTATTTAAAATGTTAAAAAAACGTAATACGCGTTCACAGATGGCGCTAGTTTAAATTTTTATTTAATGCCAGTGTGAAAAAATATATAGTATTTGTCCACGTTTATTGAAGGACTTGAGGTTTAAGCCTACAATAACAAATCATATTCTGTATGAACACCCTCCAACAAATAATTCATTTCAATATTTAAAAACATTAAGTGCTAAAGTGTATTTTTTTTTTCGTTTAAAATATTTAAATTAGTGCCATCTGCGACCGCGTATCACGTTTCGTTTATCCTTAAGGGACGTAATAAGTGTATATTAGAGAAAACACAACATTAATAAATTGTAAAAGCTATGGTTTAAAATTTTAAGAAACACCGTATTTTGTAGGTGCACGTATTTCGACATCATGATTAGGTACAGACTAGACTTGTATGGCACGGTTTACCTGAAATTGTGGTACTTTTTATAGTTATTCAGTTCGTTCTTATAATGCTGTCGATATTGGTCACGGATCGAACACTTGCTGCCGTCAAAGGGGGGCGTTACAAAACTACACAATTATTATTTTTGATTAAATGATTTATTTTGCTGTAAAAAGTGCTTATTTTTTTAGAAGAAATTAAAATAACAGAGTATAATTATTTAAAATTTAAAATCTAGCAGAAAGATTTGATAAAAAAAAAACGTTGCATAACAAAAAATAAAGGTAGGTACTTGCTAAATACGAGGATTCATTACGAAAGGGTGGGGTTATGTTGAGATTTCAAAATGATTACGAATAAGAGAAAAATATTGTATATTTATTTATAGTATCATGAGATTCGAGTTTTGACTCATTTCACCGATAAGAGTCTACTATCAAAAGCGAGATCTGGTGTTCTCTCTTTCTAAAACACATGTCTAACCCTTAAGAGAAAGGGAGATAGAACGGGCATCGTGAGGACCGTCATTTGGTTCCCAATACGGAACAAGTAGAATCGGCAGGATAAAAAACAACAAAATTGTATAATGACATAGATTTTAGCATGAAAAATACCATTTTTCAATTAAAATGATTTAACTATATTGCGAATTTAAAAAAAATATATTTTATCTGACACCACTTAAAAGTAAAATTTCCTAAAAATTGTGGTTTGAATGGTTTTACCCATTTTACCGTTGATATTTTGATAAAATTTAGTTTAATAAAAAAATTATGTTTAATATTTAAATTAATGAATAATTATAAAATCAGAACGTTTCTGTCCAAAGCGAGTAAAAATAATATCACATAATTATTTAATAATGGTACTTGTTTTGCGGAATGGAAATTTTTTTCATTTGCTCGCATGCAGTACTAATCTTAGGATAAATTCTCCAATTTCCCTATTTCTGCGCAACATAACACACAATATCACAATATCGACCCCTTCAAAATATCGAACCGAAGTAATACGAACGACCACAAATTGATGCACGACTATAAAATCTCCTTTCCCGATCCTATCTTCCTCTTCCTCTCCCCCCTTCCTTATTTTTGTTTTTTCTTTAAAACACCTGTATTTAACCACTGTTAGCACAAGAAACTTTGTTGGCTTCCTTTTGTTAAACTTTCTTTGCATATATATTTGTATTAAAAGCTGTTTGTTTCTTACAAATAAATAAATAATGAAATATTTAGATAAAGACAATAATTTAAGTTTTTATGAATATATTAATGAACATTAAAAAAATGTTACAACTAATATTTCAACACTAATAAATAATAATATTTTTTAAGCTTCCTACGAAATTTTTTCAGTTTCAATTTTTATTAAAGCAAAGATTTTAATGTCGATTTTAATTAAATTTGCATCTGATTAAAATTAAATGAGTGTTTACCTATCATCTTGTATCTTTATATATATATATATATATATTTATTATGACATTATTTTTCGGAACACCCTATGGATGATTCAACAATAGACAGTGTTCCATCGCAGCTACCAGCAACAAATTGGTAAAAAAGCATGCAATAGAAAAATAATCAATAAAAAAACACCTCTTAGAATATGGAACACGACTCCATTCAAGGCGATTATAGATAGACTCCGTGTAGACAAGATACCAAGCGGAAGCCTTACCACTCGACTACCAGAACAACCAATATTCTGGCGATGTCAAAAAAAAATTCTACATTTTTTTAAATTACTTACTAATAATCACAGCTAGATACATTTAAATTATCTACGAATAAGTCACAGCTAGACACATTTAAATTATCTACGAATAAGTCACAGCTAGACACATTTAAATTGTCTACGAATAAGTCACAGTTAGACACATTTAAACTTACAGGCGGTCAAAAAAGAAACTAATAACCGAAAAAAAAATTAAGCAGACAAGAGATAAGTATGTCGATCTGTGACAGTTACAGACCGGTTTCGCGGGATTTTAAATATCATTTGGCAATATTGATAAATTAAAAATCTTATAGAACAATATTTTGAGGGAAAATTTAAAAATGAAAGTTGTGAGAAATTAAAAACAGAAGAAGCTCTGTTTATTTTAGGACGCCAGAGTTTTCCTTGCTTCAGATAAACACCTTATATGATAATGTCCGCTTTATAGAAGAAATAAAAATAATAGAAAGTGACTGACATTATATTTTTTTTGTTTGTTTGTTATAAACATAAACAATGAATTTAATTAATTAAGCGCTTAATATTAAATGATATATTAACATCAATTTATATTTCGATTATTCTGTCAACAACCGTCCATTGAAGAAAAGAAAGATGCGCGCGCAATGATGGTGGCTTTTTCATTGTTTGTAATTCAAACGCCGAATTTGGAACGAACCGTTCGATAAATTATTAAATTCGGAGGCTTTTTTTTAAACTGCCTTCCCCGGTAACTGTGAAAGTGACATTGAAAGTTTTTATTGATTTTTATACGAACAAAGTTTAAAGTTCGCATTTAACTATGAAATTAACTAAATTATTTAAAAAAAAGTGTTAACTATGTGTGTAGGTTTGAACTAGGAATCGTGAATCAAAAATATTATTTTAATGTACCGAAGACATAGGTAAACATTTAAAAGTTTTTAAACATTTGAAATTAATATAAAAAAAGAAAATCCAATTATCTGTCATGCCTTCATGGCTTAAAGATTGCCTTGATGATAGTCTACCTCCGATAAGAGAGGAGGTCTGACCAGTTGATAGGATTATTTAAAAAATACATATATATTTATTATCTTTGACCGGACTGTACTGAGAAGAGGCGAATTTCAAGGACGTTTGTAGTTTTTTATCTTTCAGTATTTTTGTCGGTTGCCATGTCGGCTGACTTTTGTATTTATTTTTGTGGGTAGGTACCGCATTGCAGAGATTTTGTCTATGGTTTAAAAATGTTCAAAATTCGAACGAAAATAATCAATAGAAATACAATGAAATAAAACATACTAGGTACGACCTACACATAGAAAAAATATATAACTAAGCAATTGATTCATAGTTTCAATTACTGACATATTTTTAAATTTTAGTACCTACCTACTGATAAAATGTTTCGGAAATTTTCTAATTCATCTAAAAATGAAATTCTAAGTTTTTATTAAAATCGTTTTTTGTACAATTTTGTATAAAATTATACATATAAATAAATATTGTTTGCTGACAAAAGCTTGACAAGAGCGTAAGTAAGCGGCTGATAAATTTAATAGCGCCATTTGTGTGAAATATTATTTTTAGAAGTCATTACTTAAAACATACATATTTTTTTTTTCTAATTATTGGCTTACACGTGTAAACAAACGATAACGTAATTAAATTAATTAGGTTAATAAAATAATTAAATACTTTTAGTATTATCTATTGATAAGAAAATAAAATAAAATAGAATATGAATAAAGAATCAATGCTACAAAAAAAAAACAAATCATTTGAAATAATAATAACATCCTTAAAAAATATTATTTTATAATTCTGGTGATAAGAAGTTACATAAGACAATATTTTTTTATCAAAAGGTCAGAATGACTCACTAATGATTGATCAAATTAATTGTTTTTTATCATTATAATTAGTATTAATAATGTAACGTAATTAAAATAACCAGAAAAAAAATTGTACGCATGGCCGAGTGGTAGAACGCTTGCAAGCAAAAGTCATGAGTCGAAGCCGGTAAAAAGCAAGATCAAAGAGGCTATTTTAAAAGTCATAGATACCTACAATTAGTTTTATAATTTGGAAAAATAATTCAAAAATAGAAAAAAATTAAGTAGATAGGTACTGGGTACCTTCCTACCTATTAATTGCTTATTCGGGGTTCATAATGCATATATTAAAATGTCAGCAAATTGATTTTGGAAGTAAATATAATTTTTGTGTCATTACTCATTACATATCAAATGTTTAATTATGTCAAGGTATACATACTAGCTATTAAATACTTGAAATAACAAAGTGTTTAATACTTTAAAAAAATATATATGTATTTAGCAACAACCAAAAAGTTTAACATGACAAATACATGTAACTATTTTTTAAAGCTTTTAATTTTTTTTTACTTATCTATAAAAGTTTGACACATGTCGAGAATTATGTTAAATGACGTTTAAATTTTGGAACATACGTATAAAAAAATATTATAAACTGTGAAGTAAAGCCGATTTCAAACACATCACGATAATGCTAGACGTGAAATGTATGCAAATAAATAAATAAGTACCTACCTACTTAAATAAAAAAAATAATCAAAGATAACGTAACACAATATTAAGGAGCACGCACACAAAAAATGCCGGTATAACAAATGAAAATAAACTGTCAAGAAAAAAATTACACCCAAGTAGCAAAAAAAAAAATTTGCACAAAAAAAAAACACACGGAAATAATGTTGTGTCCGTTAATGGGCACGTGTACGATGCACACACTGTCCGCAGTCAGGAGGGGTGTAAGTCCCCGAGATGTAAAAGCCGAACAGAAAAATACAGAAAAAAACGGATAAAAAAGCGCGCGGTACCGCTTGGGCTACATGTCAACCGCTCTGAGCGGCAAAAACGAGACTGACTAGAAAAACTTGGTGGCCCGTACAAAAATTAAGCACCAATACTTTTAAAAAATTCCGCCTATACGCACGCGATCTCTCGCGAGTCTACCTGTGTTGGTACGGACTACGGACCCCCACTCTCGTAGAATAAAGACGACTCTAGCCTCTCAGTCGCTCTTGCCGAGGGTACGATTTTTTCTCTTACTTTTTCTAAATTTTGTATACCTAAATAGACAAGTGTTGCTCCGAACAAGGATTTTTTTCGCGGTAATTTTCGATGGTATGCGGCGTCTCTTCATAGACACCAGTGTTTTTTATATTCATCGTATACTGTGCTGTATTCATCACGTTTATGTGTGTCTGTATTTTTTTATGTGTTGGGCAGTTTTTTTCATGTGTTTGTGTTGCTTTTTTTTTAATTATTACGGCAGATTTGAAGCGGTGTTAGCGCGTTTTTTTATGTGTTTGTGTTGGTATTTTTTTTTCTTAGGACGCCAAGTACAAGCCGGTGTTGTAGACTGCGGGTACGAATTTGATTTATTTTTATTATGTAATTATTTCACTGCTACCGGCGTGCATTTTTCGCCATTTTTTTCGCAAAACTTTTATTGCGTAGATGCTCAACGCTGTTAAATGCTGGCATTCTGCTATAATCTGAGTCGTATTATCATAATCTTCTTTTTCTTATCACTTCCTGCAGCTAACTACCACATTTATGCCTTTTATGCAACTAAAAATGGTCACCAATAGATGGACTTGAATATGCAAGTTTTAGGTCCTGCAATAAAAAAAATCCCGAGGATATACTACCTAATAAATAAAAGCTCCAGAACGATGAGCTGAGGCGTCTTGAAATTTACACAGATGCCTGAATTTATAGGTCTCCTCATTGCCATTTTCAGCTCACAAATACAAGACAATAGAGCTCTGGCGTCGTGAAATTAGCCCAGCTTTGCCGCTCTGGAATTTAAAGGTCAATGTAACTACTTTAGAATCGTAAGGCCGTTTTCATTGTGCGCTATTGAGCTTTGAATATAAAAGCTTCGAAATTTTCAGGATGATTTAATTTTACTACTAACTAATTAACCATCACGCCGTTTCTCTGCAGGGGTAGGCAGAAAGGACGGACCGCCAAACAACTCGATCTTGGCATACACTTCTTGCTTCATTCACATTCATACAACGTCTCATACATTCTCTTCTGTTATTCACTTGATCGTGCTATGTCTTTCTCGGACGTCCCCGGCTTCTTCTTCCATTCACATTTGCGTCATATATTTTCCTTACACTCCTTTCTTCGTTCATTCGCTCTACATGCCTGAACCAACAAAGCGTCCCTTTCTTAATCTTGCTCATTACGCTTGCTTAAGAAGTGTATGCCAAGATCGAGTGGTTTTGCGGTCCGTCCTCTCTGCCTAGCCCTGCGGAGAAATGGCGTGATGGTGAGTTAGTTAGTTAGTTAGTTAGTAATAGTCGTCATAAGGCATTACTTTCGCTGTCAAATCAATTATGACACCCAAACGACAAGCAAGAATTCGGAAATTCATAACTTTATTACAAAAAAATAAAATAATTTCTAGCAAGGCAGGGTACACATTAGCTATTAGAGACCAGTACAATTTACGCCATTTACACAGATATCATACTTCATGTTCAAGATTTGTTAATATTATCCTCCATTTTTATAAATCCCATATTATTGGCTGCTGTCCTTATGATGATTGCAAAGTTTCATCATGTAAATGGCGTAAATTGTACTGGTCTCATTAGCTAAGTTGGTTAAGCGGTTACCCTGGATAGGTAGAGGTCCTGGGCTCGAGTCCCAGATGCGACTGAAATCTTTTTAATTTCTGTTGTTTTTTCGGTTTCGTGGTTCATTTAGGATGTGTTAATATTATCTTCTTCAATGATTCAAATAAAATTAAGTTGCGCACGCCGGAATACAAACCAGCGACTTCTGGATTCGTCGATGGAGGACCTTACCCCTCGACCACGGAGGCCGGATGTAATATAGTTGATAGAACGCCATATACTTAAATCTTACACTCCGCAATCATCAACATTTCCATGCGCGCGTTTCAATTGGACTTACGTAACATGACAACTCGGCCTTGAATAAAACAAAAATTCGCTGCGAAGCTCTATAGCCATAGTGGCAGTACATAAATCAATGAGCTCTAACATTTTACTCCCGTCACTAATATTAAAGGCGAGATTCACTTCTTCCATGCTCATGTACATTTGTACATTCTATTTTTAACAAAACGCCGGTCACGTCAACTAAAAAAAAAAAAAAACAGAAATAGCTTTCAAGGTTAGCTTAACTTGATCAGTCCAGTCCTATGATAGATTGTTTGGGAGTCATTCGAAAGTTCACATATTTGGTTCTCAAGTAATTTAATATAACCTAACCTAATCTAAACTAAAATAATTTAACTGAATAAATTATTTTGTGGAATTCACTTGATCGTGCTATGTATTTGTACGATGCCATCACAATGTCAATAGCAATTTGTTTTGATAATTAATCCAATCGGAACGTTGCTCCGGTTTCCGAATTCAATCAGCTAAGAAGAATCTGTCAATGGCTGA
>JAHDVE020004315.1:0-10632 GCA_022606495.2 Halesus radiatus
AATACATTTTTTAATTCATTGGTTTTAAACCGAGCAATTAATATTAATTTTATAAATATGACTCAACAAAGTTATTTCACATAATTTGAAGAAAAAAGAACAATTATTTTTAGTTTTTATTTATTCAGTATATTATGAAGTTAATTACAGGTGTTTTGAATTTGGCCACCACCGGACTAGACACATGTTCGCGTTATGGGGGTCTTTTTTTTATAGAACGCAATAAAAAATTAAAAAAAAAACACGAAAATGAATCATGTCTTAAAGAAAAACATTATCATAAATTAATGCCGAAGTAATTGTTATGAATGTATTATTTATGCCTGCACAAAGTGATTACGCATCTTTTCAAGAAATAACATTATCTTTTTGATTAATAATAATCAATAATATTAAATTAATAAGAGAAAGCGGAGATAAGAGTGAAAAGCTAACGTGAGACATTGGCTCAGATCTGATATTGTATGTAAACTTCATACAAAAAAAATGTTACAAAAAAATCGGGGGTAAGTAAATTAATTTGTAACTATTGCAACTCGTTTTAATATAGGAAAGACTTCAAGAAATTTTGGTATTAGAGTTAAGAAACACCTAGGGTGCTTAAGTAATAATTATTATTCTGAATTTTCCAACTACATTTTGGAAACAAATCGTTCTTTTGATATAAATAAAGGTGTAAAATTTTTGCTTACAAATACAACCGGTTTACAGTTAGACAAATTTGAAACTACAGAAATTAGAAAAACTGTTAATGGTCACTTAAATATACTTTTTTTTTTAAATAAACTATCTCTTGAATTTAATTGCAGGTTAATATGAATAATAAAAGTAATTTCTTTTTTAATTTCAAGTAAAAATTTGTTATTAAATGTTTCATAATATTTTTTTATTAATGTTTTTGATTAATTACTTACCTACTTTAATCAATTTCTGTTTATGTTAATAATTTGTCTATTCTTACATTTTTGTGTTATATGTTTATCATTTTTCTATATTTAACATTGCTTTTTTTATTATTCTTTGTGTACAGATGAGGGAAGCTTCTCTTTCGAAACATGTTGATTGTATATTATTATGAAAGGAGGGTGATGAAGCCCCAAGTTGGACGACAGTATTATGAAATGGGGGAAGGGCATATCCCCTTTTATTATTTTATATGAATTTCAAACACTCTTTTTTGAAAGTACACTTTGATTAATTATTTGAAACTTATTATTTATTATTGTATTCACTGTTAAAAAGGTTTTCGTTCACTTGTTAACGTAGTACGATACCGATATGATATGACTACTTTTACTAGACTTAATTGGGGTAATTGTAATTAATTACTTTTTTTTATTATTGACTTAGTATGTACCTGTCATTTTAATGGACAAGATAAATTTAATGTATATTCGCTGGCGATCTTATCTTATTTGAAAACAATTTAATTGTTAAAAGTTGATTGCATTGCAAGGGATGGCGCGAGTTATTTGTTTATTTTGATGAACTGTCAAAAACGTCAGCTGGACTCGTTGCCGCCAACTCAACAAACGTGAAATTTTTCCTTGCAAAGTTATGCTACTGCGTTCCGGACATTAGTTTTGTGGCGAACTTCGCGTGTGTTATTGAGCAGTCAAGGCGAGCCGAACAGATTTCAGATTTTTCGGCGCGTCCGCCGTGCTCCGAACAATGGCAAACTGCGATTTCGAAGCTACGCACGCACCACGCATTTTGGTTCGAAAACTTCGAAAGAATCGAATCCTTGCGTCCGAAGCAATACGGAACATATTGAATATTACGTCACACAAATCTCGCGCTGCGGAACCTTCTAGAATGTGTCGTTTTAACTGTTTTTTTTTAATACGTGACGCCTGATTTGAATTTTTCTACGGCCGATATTGTGCAATACATTGGATATGTTACGTCACGCGAATCTCGCGAGGCGGAATCTTCTAGAAATGTTTATGGTATGTTCGACCGTGCTTCGGTTGAACATCCCACAACAAACGGATTGTTTCGCCGTTTGAGGTGGGCAAAAAAAAAATGTACAACTTGCTGGGATGCATGTTGATTCCAATGTACACGCTGTTATCACAATTACAAGGGGAAAAAATGACAAGAATGTGGTGAATGTGACAATAAGCACTATTACAAGATTTGTAGCTATGTTTGAAAGCACTCTCTTGACATGTAAACTGAGATTACCTTGTAGTAGGTGTGGGTTAAAAGAACCGCCTCAAATCCCAAAGATAGCCCCGACATTGTTGCCGCAGTATTATGAAAATGGGGGAGAGGGAGATGGGGGGGAGGAAGGTTAGGTAAGAACAAAGCCCCTAAGTTGGAAAGCCAGTATTAGGAAAAAGAGGTTAATGGGAGATGGTTAAGAGGAAGGTTGGGTTACAAGGGGAAGTTATGGGAAACAATTATATCGGCAGTACTTATCCTGGAGATGGCCTCTTAGATGAGAAGTCTGGTCCAGACATTAGTTAGCTCAGATCGACAGTGGCAATAGGCTCTCATCGTACAGGGTCGTGAATCGCCTAAAGTCTTATAATTGGGTTGAGGGGGTCTCTAATTCTACGTTAAATGAGTCAAGTAAAGTGCTTTCAAATCTCAGAGTTTATTGTAAGAGTCGAACAAACATAGTAGGTTAGGAAAAATCGAGTAGTTAATAGAAAAGTCCTATTCTAGACATGATTCTTACGTAAAATTCTCTCTTTCTGATTTTAATCTCTAACCGGGAATTGCAAGTTTGACAAAGGCTAGTACAACACATTAAGGGGAGATGCAAAATCAGCTTACATGAGGTGATCTGGTCGGGTGGCGGGATTTGCTGGCAAGGACGGTAGGGCTGGACATCTCCGCACTTAGTTTACTTAGGCTTTAAATTGGCAAGTCACCATGTTGGGTGCTTTGGCAGTAAATGGCAAGACTAGCTACGGGTCTCAACCCGCATGCATAATACGTAGCCTCACAGATTAGTAACATAAAATGGCGACCTCTTTTCAGAGACGCTGTTGGCAGTTTTGTGGCCAGACGGGAAGTGAAGGTGGAAGGGAGCCATGGCCACCGCCAAGCCGCGGTTGGCGCTGGCGTCGCTTCCTCTTGCTTCGTTATCGGACCGTACAAATGTATGCTCTGATTGGTTTATTTGGGCGCTAAAATTACCTGATTCGTTAGTTATGGCGAGAAATGTTGGGATTGCTTGCCCAGCTTATTTCTTAAGACGGGTAGCTAGAACTCAACTCAGGGCCATCCTTTCGTTACGTAACAATATATTAATAAAGTGGTGATTGCAAATTAATTTTTATTATTTTTTTAATAACGACCCTACAAAGTCAATATCAATCTTTTTAAGAAATTATAAAAACAAGTTTTCTTGCGCACGCCGGGATTTGAAACCACTATCTCAGGATTCGTAGCAGATGATCGCAACCACTCAACCACGGAGGCATTCAAATAATCAATAAAACACGATAAGTCAATGACCTTTACGGTATCTTGCATTGTCTGATAATTATGAAATTGTTCCACATTATGGATCAGTATAAAATCACAAAATATGTCTTAATCTTACACGTTCGTATTTAATCACTGTGCTGACAGGCAGTTCCGATGCCGAAAGATTTCTCGATGGCTAATAATGCATTTTGTACTCTCGGTATTAGTGTGACTTTAATATTATTTGTTTCGTTGTGTTCAAAATGTGATGGGATAAATCATTCAGGTAGATATAAGTTCGAGGAGTTCACTCGGGATGGACTATTAAAACAAATTGCTAAAAGTATAATTTCTGAAGATAGTGGAAATACAACGAATTGTGCAGAGGATTTGTTGAAGTGGTCAGAAGATTTGCTTTCTGAAACGTGGGCCATGAAAAGTAAGTTTTTTGTTGTTTTCAAAATCGTTAATGTAGATTTTTTTAACTGCGATATGCAAATAACCATCAAATAAATTTTTACACAAATTGCTCATAATCATAAACCAATATTTTGATACATAAAATTTTACCTAAATAAGCACTAGAACACAGTGTACAAAAACTTTCAAAAGTCGTAAAACGAAATTTACTTACATCTGAATGTAATTAATTATTGAAATAGATGCATCTAATTCTTATAGTTTAAGACATCATAGCACATTCCACCTGAATACTTTAGTCCTCTGCCTCAAATGTGTCGACTATATAATGAGTTATAGTGGGCTAATATAGACATTTTTGTCGATAATCTTTAAAGTTTCAGAAAAAATGTCCTGCTATTACTTAAAAATATGTGACAATGATTGGGCTAATTATGTTATGCGTCACTTGTGTCTCTCTTTGTGTCTCTTGTTTCTATTGTATTATATTGTATTATTGGGTGAGTTTTTGTAATTTTATATTTTGTGTATATTAACTGAGTTTTTATACCTGGATTGTTCTCACGTAAGTGTGAACATCTGAAAAAACTCAGTATAAATGAATTAATATCTAAATAATGATGAAATTTTCAAAATGATCCAAATACTATGCATTTTTATATACGAGAAACCCCTACTAAACTACGTATGATAATAGGTTACTTAATATTGACTTTCTAGTTTTGTCTTTTTGACTTTGTTTCTTTATTATTGTGTGCCCTCTTATTTATTTTTATTGATTTATCTAAATACTTTAACTTGTCATTATTTGGTCTCTATTCGTACTATATATGACGGGTTTTACATTTCACCCACCACTGAAGGCTGAAAAGAAAAAAAAATCCCCGTTACAATATAAAGCTGAAAAAAAATATTTTGGGACGTGGTTTTAAGTCTACCTGCTCATGAGCATTATCTAATATTTTTGTTACAACATGATATAATTCTTGATGGTAAATGACAATTCTTTAGGTATCAAATCACAAATAATTTAGTAGTATTAAATACAAGCCTTTCTCTAAACCTTGTCACCATAACAATATCATTCGTCCTCGTGTAGTAATATCTTATTCTTGCGAAATCCTCTGAGTCGGTGTCTTTAATATTTCACAATGCTTTCTCGTCTCCATAGAATTCGTATCTATTGTTGTATGTATCGCTGCCAGGAGATGCTGCGTTTGTCCTTGGCCTACATTTTTTCAGTCGTGATTTATTTCATTGGGAAGAATACCCAAATTTCTCCTGTTGAAATGTTGCTGGAGAATGCACACATTTTACTTATAGTACTCCAAACTAAAACGCTTCTTTAAATCTTCGTTTCATGTATATATAATATTTTAATATTGTACGGTTGTCATGCGACCCCACATTATGTGATATAAATGCGGCAAAAACAAAAATCTGTTCTTTGGGAAATTCGGTTTCGAATACCCTTACCCATTTCTACCGGTAGAAGATGGAGCATATTTATTTTAGCGTCCCCATTCACGATCGCTCCATTTGGAGCCGCTCCAATGGAGCAGCTCCACATCAGTCGTGACTCGCTTGCTCATAGGTTTGTATGGAGATATTCACACTTATCGGTCGATGTCACGCCCCGCTCCTCCCCGCAGGCCCCGACGGCTCACCCAGTAGTCCTAGAACCAAGGAATCCCACACTCTGCAGTTGCTTGGTTGTCATTTTAGTAATTACTTAGGGACGTTATAACGTCAATTATTATTTAAATTTATAACTAATAAAGAGAAAGGATTAAAAAAACTTTAAAGTATAATCCCACTAGGTAGTCGAAGAAAAATTGTGCTTTGGGATAAAACGCCAAGACTTAAGCGGAACGGCTGCGCGGCCCGTTACATACAAAACTGAATTTTGGATTTCAGGTTAAAATACTCCACTGAACCTAATGATTTTTTTTTATCAAAAAGAATAGTAAATATCTAGTATAATTAAGAAGTAATTTGGTAATTTTTGTATTACATTATGAAATATAGAACATTAAAGGAATTGATTTTTCGCAATTTCAGAGGCACAATTATTCCGGTGCTAACAGAGATTTAAAAAAAAGTTTTACCCCCTCTGCTTTGAAAATGTAGTGAAATATAAAATAAACAATTTAAAAAAATATGAAAATAAGCATTACGTTGGACTTTAAATTAAATTAAAAACGACCAATTCACATTGCAACAGAAATTTGCCATATATAATTTAAATTATCGACCCGAAAAAACGTAATTTTTAAAAAAAATTTCATTTTCGTATTTTTATTTACATAATCATATTTACATAGCAAATATGATATTTATTTTTTTAGATACGGTAAACCCGTAAATACTTTTCTAATCTTAATCTAAAATTATGAAAACAAAATTTTTTCATCACCATACTTATACTTCATAATTTAAAACAAAAAGAAATAAAATACTTCTCATCCATAATAGATATTTACAAAACCTTTAATTAAAAGAAAAAAATATATATATAATGGTGTTTCACACTTGGTTCAAAAAGACTTAATTGCGTTTCTTTGCTGCAATAAACAAAAGACTTTTATTCATAATAGGTGTTTACAATTTTAGGAATAACAAAATAAGCAATTTAAGATGATCAAAATATTCACTCACCTGCAATAAACAAAAGAAACAACATTTAAAGCCTCTATTTCAGGTGTTTTTATCTCCTTAAAAATTAAAAAGCATATTGCTACAATGGTAAAATTTCTCTCTCGTTAAACGTCACGGCCGTTTAGTCAGTAGTGACATCTAGTGGGCTACCAACTAACCTGTCGGTAACGCGGAAATTACAAAATTAAAGAAAGCGCTAACATTAAGTAATGTGGTTTTCTTTACATATATATATCATTCACTTTAAGTGGGTATTTGGCCTCAAATCCAAAATTAAGCCATGTATGAAACAGACAGCGCAGCCGTTCCTCTTAAATAAATAATATCTATTTTAATGTTGTCGGATTGACGACAAAGTTGCTATGTGTTAATGTCCGATTTTGAGAAATTGGAAGAAAACAAAAACAAATAACTTTTTTATGTGAGTACCGTGCAAGAGTCCCAACTGCTCCCAACCATCTGGGGGGCAGTGAGACTATACCATCCCCAATTGGGATAATATGTTGTGAGACTGAAGGAAATGGGGAGGGGGAAAAAACACTGCTAAAGGCATTTAAAACAACGTTTCGCTTCTTGTGGTCTTTCACTAGGGCGATAAGTATTGAGAATATATACCATTCTGGAAAGTGCCGCAAACATACTTTGTATAGATTATTTTAATTGAATAATTTATGAAATATCACACACTAATCAAATAAAATTTCAAATCAAACGATTTTTAATTGTTCCGATATTTTATCGTGTAATGTGAACAAAGGCGCCCGGCACCGATTTCTAACCGACCGATTTTTAATCGTGGTGGAGAACGGGACGTCACGATGTTCAAATTCGCAGTAGGTCTGGATTGTTTAGATTTTGGAGCGGTCGGATATCCAGCACGACTGACCGCTCCACGCAAATTGTATAGAATTGCCACATTCATCATACAGCGGTTCCAAATAAGGCGGTCATGAATGCGGACCTGTGGTTTGGAGCGGTGGTGTGGTGCCGCGCTTGCTTGGATTTTGGCGCGGTTGGATATAGTCTCATTCGACCGCTCCACGCAAATTGCATAGAATTTCCACATTCATAATGCAGCGGTTCCAAATAAGGCGGTCACGAATGGGGACCTGTGGTTTGGAGCGGTGGTGTGGTGCCGCGCTTGCTTGGATTTTGGCCCGGTTGGATATAGTTTCAACCGACCGCTCCACGCAAATTGCATAGAATTTCCCCATTCACGGACAGATTTGGAGCGGCTCCAAGTAGAACGGTCGATGGGGACCATAAAAGGGTTAACATATTGAGGAAGCCGTCATAGTTAAAACAAAGCCATGCTCTTGATGTGATAGTTATAGGTATAAGGAATTTTCGGTGGGTTAAAGTCAATCTTAGACAGAATTAGCCGGTAATCTGATAGACCTGAGATCTGAGATCTGCGGGACGTTTGATTTTGAGACGAAATATCCAAAGTTTGGCCTGTATCGTGAGGTTGGAGTACTAACTCGTTGACGGCATCCGAAGCAATATCATGAGTCAGTTGACGTAATCAGTCCTAGGTGACTTCGGATACTCTAAAACATAGGTTTCCGAAGTGTTACGTACGGTCTCCTGGGGTTCCATATAAATTTGCAGGGGGTCCATGGCAGGGAGAGAAAGGGGGGTCCACGGATCGGAATTCATTTAGACATAGTTTCACTCGACAAACCTACTGCGCACTTAAGGCGATGAAATGGGAAGTAATGCAAATACATTTGTTTTCGGGTTGAAAATTGGATAACCTAAAAATGTAATACATGATTTAATTAAATGCAGCAAGTAGAACCCATCTTGGCCTTTCGTTCAACCGGGCATTTTTTGGGTGAGTCTTTTTATAGGCCTAAAAAAATATATATCAGACATAAAAAAATGTTTCCCCTATTCCGAAATTGTTCATTGTGGCAAATTAAGCTTTTTTAGAATATGATCGTCAAAATTTTTAATAATTTTGCCTGAGCGTTACAAAATAAGATAAATCACGCATTTTGGTCATGTTTTTTTACGTAAATCGAAGCTTGCGACCGGTGTTAAGCGGAAATATCAACCTTTTCGCTTCCTGCATAAGGCGTCCGTTATTTTGTATAAATTTTAGAAAGCTAATCGCCTTAAATCAAATCTAGTCTATGCAGGCAAGTTCATGTGCAAGATTAATTTATTTTTACGGGGGGTGGCAAAAAAAAGTATGGCAAAGGGGTTCAACAACCCGCTCAAAAAAACAAGATAATTCACGGAAAGGTCCGCGGTGATTTGTATTAGGCCGGTTCGGGTACATACAATTAATGACGCTCCTGCAGAAGAAAGTCATCATCCCACATATTCAAACGTTAGGTACACACTAATAAACATCTTTGTCAAACGAAAGCCTTGACGAGCAATATTCGCGATCCCCCTTGATTCTGAAGCTAGAGATGTTACTCCGAGAAATTCTTGCTTTAGGTCGGGCTTTGTCGACCACCACGTATCCTAAAGCGTGGAGTCTCTTTATTGAAAAAAAGTTTTTTTTGTTCCTAGAAAATTTTTTTTTGGTATGTGCATTGTGTACGGGCATAATATTATATTTTTTAATATTATTTGTAAATGGTTGTTGACCATAAAATAATAAACAAATCATATTTAAAGAATGAAAATTATTGATTATCCGTAAACTATTTATTCCACAAACTCTGAAATAAGCCTTTAAAGACAAAAGAAAATTCGAAAAGAATGAACATCGAATGAGTAAAGGCACTAACACCGTATTTTATTCCCTCAATCTAATACTAAATTAATGCAAACACTCAGCAGTTTTATTGGTCCTCGCAAATTCAACATTTTACCAAAAGAAATTAAAACGACGAATAAAATATCAATCTACTTAAAAGAAATTAAATTATCACTGAATGATCTAGATGTTGAAACATTATTTCTATAAAATATTTAAATTGTGGCTGAATTATCTAGATATTGAAACATTACTTATATAAAGTAATTAAATTATGTCTGAATGATCTAGATATTGAAACATTACTTATATAAAATGTTTATTATATCTTTTCTGCTTACTTTTACATATAATATATAAATACTTTCTTGTTATTACATTAGTTAAGTAATTAATATTTTAGTCTTCATATTACTGAAAATTCTCATATTACCCACACACAGGCAACGCCTATGTGGGTTAACATTTCTTACAATTATAATTCAAATACTCACACAATACATGTACAAAATATGCACGTATATTATGTTCTATTTTATATTAAAAACTGTCGAAAAAAATTTCTGTCGATTATGATGTTTTTTCGTGAACATAATTTTTATAAGTTATTTTTATAAGTTTTTTTATGTTAGGTACCTACCTAAGATTTTAAAAAACTTATTGTCGTTTTGTAATATATCAGAAATGTTCTTATAATATTATTTTACTTTTTTTACATTAACTTCTACATAGGAGGCCCTAAAGGAAATAATTTCCCTCAGTTTACTGAACAGGAGTAGATAAGGTATTAATCATTTATTTGTAGTGCTAGACGCAGGAGGGAGTCTTCCCCACGGCCTGCTGGAAGGCAACATCAACAGTGTGGGGATGTTTGAGGAGTGCCTTGGAATCAGCCACCGGAGGAATAACTCCAGGACCATCAAGGGGAAGTACTGTCTGGCCGGAATACAACTTACTAGTGGAGTTCTTGGTATTAGTGCAGACGACGTGGCCTCTTTGGGGAGGGTTTTTCGTAAAGCACCGTATTTACATCAAAGGTAAAATGAAAATTGGATTTAAAACAACACAAACCTTAACTTAACCCTTTAGGTGCCACCGAACGATATATCGTTTCGATACATTATTGTACTTGAGTGCCACAGAACGATATATAGCTCGAGCCATAACATTCGTCACGCGTTACCCACGGTTCTAAAAGTCACATTATTGAAAACATATGTCTAAAAATAAAAGTAATTAAAATAAAAAATATATGTATATTTATATATTCATGAATTATCGACACTTCTCCAGCATTTTTTAAAAATACCTGTAGCACCTAAAGGGTTAAGAAATGAAATAGGATTCCATTCGAAGGGAATGTATTTTAAATATAAATATGTGTATTTATTTATTTTATTTATTATATTATAAAC
>JAHDVE020004316.1:0-65902 GCA_022606495.2 Halesus radiatus
CTAAAATTTCTTTGGTCAAACGTTGTTTTAGTGAATGGGATAAGTTAGAGATTATGCCCTTTAGACCTAGTATCGCGAAAGCTCCAGAAATTTTCAAATAGAGTTCTGTGTTTAAAGCGATATCCAAAACACAAATATAAAATGGAGTGTGCTGTGCTTCGATGAGGTGGTTCTGCCTGAACCCGTTGTAAAATTGGCAAGTTAATAAAAGCATTTTACAGGACTACAGATATCGAATAAAAATAATAAGTTTGCAACCCTAATTTGTATTTTGTCAGCAATAAACCCTACTCTACGGAAACAAAGGTATTAGGTGAAAAGGGTGCATTCTAAAAAATATTTAGTCAGCGGAAAACACGTTTTTAATTAATCTTCCTAAAATTAATACTGAGTGGATTTTAATGAAAATTGTGCCACATGAAAAGTCGCGAGAACACATACAAAATGTTGTGTGAAATTCTACTTAAAAGGTATTAGGTACTAGGTATTCGCAGGTTATGAGAATGTTCGTACGGCCGGCCGGCGTGGCGACCGCTTCACTTTCAAAAACCAACTATCGCACGCTGACATAATGGCAAATACTTTGAAAACAATTCGTAAAAAATATATATTCTTTTTCAAAATGATAGGTGTCATTAATTTTACAAATAAGATTGTTAAAACACACATGAAAATAAGAATTAATCCGAAGATTACATTAAATAAATTTATTTATTGCTAGTTTCTCATCGGGAGGGATCGAAAGTCTTATGTCCGCAGTTTTTTTTATAGTAGTAACCGTCAATCTATTTTGAAACATTCAGGGTTTTTCCATTCCCAATAGAAATGAGTTATGACCGAATTCTGTCTGCTCGAACTAATTTGTAAAAAACGATTTAATATTAATAAGGAACAGATAAACAATTTCACCGCCGTGGAGCCTGGGAAAGTTCTTCTATAGCAGTTTTCTTCCAAATAGATCGAACCTCTAGAGATTTGATGTTCACTATTCAGTGACAGGTATAGATCGCTCGGATGGTTTTGTGCGACAAATTCCAAGGAACTAATTTGTTGAGAGGGTCTCTAAGGGTTGTAAATGGCTGCAGCTGATATTGGCGGTTACTTTGAGCGTAGGATCGAGGGATGATTTCCAGTTTCCTTGTGCTACCCTGGCACAAATATCCCCCAACACCTTTGATATAGAAATCTGGTCGAGCAAAGGATTCTGTTGTATTGACAAAAACATCAAACGTAGTCCTCTGTCGTATGCAAACTCCGATACTTCGATAGGAATCTAACTCACAACCTGTGTAAGTATCACTAAATCAGGGAAGCCAATGTAATCTCGTTTCCTTTGCTAAATTCTATTCATGCAAAATTAAAATTACATGAAAGCAGAAAGAGAAAAAAAAAGATGTTCAACAGTGGGCAGGAACCTAAAACACGGTTTCAAGATGAAATAATTACACATACACGTACGCATTACCGACATTATTTAAAAATCATGGGATTTATTCGCAGAATATGTAAACCATATAAAATCCCTTTACAGCGCGTTACTTAGAATTAAATTGGAATGAGGTAATTCTATTTGGAATCCTCATTACTGCAAATATCAAAACATTGTTGAATCTGTTAAAAAAATGTTAAGAATGTTATCTTTCAAATTAATGTGGTTTACATGACCATCTTACATCATACGACGCACAAAATATAAATAAAGGTTTCTAAATTTTACGTACAAATACAACCGGTTTACAATTAGACAAATTTGAAATCTTAGAAAATCAGAAAAAGCGTTAATAGTGAATTAAATTTAACTAGTAATCAATTTTTTTTCTTAATATTTTATTTCTGGAATTTATTTCCATATTAATAAAAATAATTTGTTATTTAATTTCTAATCTAAATTTGTTATTCAATGTTTTATAATAATTTTTGATTAATTACTTATGTACTTTAATCAATTTTTGTTTATGTTTATAATTTGTCTATTCTTACATAATTCTTTTCTGTATTTATCATTTATCTACACTTAACATCATTATTATTTAGCGTTCTATATATTCCTGATGAAGAAATCATCGCTTTTGAAGCATATTGATATATGTACGAGTATGTTTATAAAGTTGTGAATAAAAAAAAAACATAAAAACCCAATAAAAAAATATATTACAGACAGAATTTTTACTTTCGCTACCAAAATTACACTTAGAAGACTCCAAAACGTAAAGCAAATAATTTTGTTAATTAATTAATTTATAAACGTAACGCAAATATCAATTGTCGATTTACCACCTTTCATAGAGGATGTACGTTTACGAAAACCCACCGCGAAGGTTTGTCTATCTCTCTATGATATCACTCTATTCACAGCACCCAGAGGTTGCACTTAAAACCGTTTAAAAGCTGCCATTAAACTTTTTTGACCTCGTCAAGATGTGTTTAGATGCGGTCTGAACTCTTCTAACCACTAGCGTAAGCTTCAATGGCCTAATCTCAATGGTGTAGATTTCACTGGCATGTCCTACGTGGTGATAAAAATTGCCACCAGTTAATGTTTTTAATTAACAATAATTCATACTGTGGAACATTAATGAAATGTCTTAAAATCTAATGGAAATAGTATTAAAATGATCATTTTTAACCATTTTTTTCCTTGTGTAATTAATTATACCTCTACTGATTAATATTATGGTGTATTGTAATAATAATTAATGCAGTTTAGGTTTTGTATCCAGGGGGAATATTCCCGATCTTTTTAAGGAAGATTCCTTATCCTTTTCCTCAGGCTTAAAGACTTCTTGCTTAACTGCGGTTCCGGTTCTCTCGAATGACAGCTGTCAGCTGTCATTCAACAAATTAAATTAATTAAAAATATTAATATTTGCGTGGTTTTAATAAAAGAAAAACTCAATTTTGAGTAAGTTATCAACTAGGTTATTATCAACATTAAACATTATTAGCTATTAAGCTTTGCAATTAATTATATATGGAAATATAAATGCAGGCGGCAAATATAACTTTTAGAAATAGTGATAGAATAAACAGGTCATTACTATATAGTGAGGTAGGTACCTTTTTAGGAAACGTTATTCTTCGTTAAAAGGCGTATTCATGAAAATTAAATAGAAAATGGATTAAACTGCATTATAATATAATTTAATTGTTTTAAAAAAATTTGATTCAAAACCTTGGATAACTTGAAGATATTTCATCAATTTGTGTTTTCGACGGTCTGTTTAGGATTTTTTTACTATGTCTCTCCGAAATTCCGCAGTTAAGCAAGAAGTATTTAAGACTGCTAATAAGTATTTAAGTATTTAAGGAATCTTCCTTAAAAAAAACCGGAATAGAGCTCCTGCTTTTTATTTGTGTTTTATATGATTGTGTTATTTAAAAAAAAGTGGGATTTTTTCGCACAAAAGCAATAAAAAATTCGGAAGATACACAAAGGCCACGCATTTATTAAACTGGTTGTGGATAAAATAATCAATGAATTGTTTATAATGGATTTAAAATTGCCAATAAAGGGGGACATCATCCTGGCCGGGAGAGTTGGTACTGTAGAATTGCCAATGAACATTTAATTATAAAAAGTGTTAACAGTTTTATTTCATCTCGAATACACCTATTTTTTTTTATTTAATGACGTGCAACAATGTTGCATTCCCCTAAGTTATCAATTCAACTCATTTTGGGATTAATAATTTTTGCTAGATAAAGTTTAACAAAGTTTTTAAGGCAAATATGTAAATAGAAATATGAAAACAAAAAATGTATTTTTAAACATAAATAAATGTACAGGCTCGAAACATACAGAAGCAATAGAAACACGTAACAACGTTTTACAAGAGAGAAATATACCTACATCAGAATCTGCAAAGCTTAAGGACGGCTATCAGAACAGAGTTGATATATATGATAAATAGTTTTCCATATAGCATTTTTAAAAACAAAATCACAGAATATCATTTGGATATTTGTTCGATGCGCACACATGCCTTAATTCCGAGGGGCAATTTGTTATGGCTGGTGTAAGCAATGTATTCCAAAGATTTCACTCCGTATTTTGGAGAGTGTATTTTTGATATGTATAGTTTGTGGTGTTGTCGTATGATGTATTGGTGAACATGGTGATTATAGTTAAATTACATCAGTACGTTGGTTGCTTGCGTATTTTCAACGAAACTTCGATCAACTTTTGTGGCAGTACTACATTCTAGAACTTTCTAATTTTAATGACAGCTTAATAACATCTTGATTTAACAACAAACGTCAAAAAAAATTAATAATTTGGTCGGCTCTCGTGTCTAAAGATGTCAAAAAAACACGACGTTGGGCCCATTTTCGTTTTATTCTTTCTAAAAGAGGGCTTCCCTAGTACACGATATTTCAACCATCTCATAAAGCTGGTGGTGACTGGCAACCAGCAGTAGAAATCTTTCCATTAAAACTTTTACGACTGCTAATAAGATGGTGAATGCTTAGAGGTCTGTTTGTGTTGGTTGACGTGGATTAATCAAGGTTAATTAATGTATTTGAGCGCACCAAAATAAATAAAAGTTTAAGAACGTCAAAAGTTCAAAGACAGAAGCTTCAAGTTATGTAGGTACTCCTAACCTTAAAAATAGAAGTGAAGTGTCAATTGCTAGTCTCTAATGAAACATTCCACAACAAATGTCAGCCAACTGTTCACATCTTTAAATCAAACTGCTACACTTTTTCGTCGTTTATATAAAGAATTTCATTTACTTCTCTTGAAATTAAAACAGATAATCAATTTCATTCGACTGTCTAGGGACTATGTAAACCAGTGATATCAGTTTTCCTTCCAATCGCTATAAATTACACGTCTTGAGATCTTTCCAGTGGTTCATTAAAATTTATAGTATATTTTTTGTTTTCATAATTTTTATTCATCTATACAATCTTAACTTAATAAAAGGGTTATGGTTCTGTGCCTGTCTCACTAGGAAAAGCTGTGTTGAGAGCAGGCAAAGTTTCCAGTCTGCAATTTACAGTTTAATAATTTAAGTAATCATACTCTTTGACAGGTCTGGGAACACTCACCGCGGAAAGTTCAGAGAGGAATATTCACCGCCCACAATTCACCGCGAAACATTCACACCGGGATATTCACCGCGGGGAAAATTCACCGCGGGGTACATTCTCCGCCGGGATCACTTACCGCCTACAATTCACCACGGAAAGTTCTCCGCGGACCATTCACCGCAGGAAGCATTAACCGCGAGGAACGTTTACCGCGGGGAACATTCACCGCCCACAATTCACCCCGGAATGTTCATAGCGGAACATTCACCGAGGGGAATATTCAACCCTCACAATTCACCGCGGACCATTCACCGCAGGAAACATTAACCGCGAGGAACGTTTACCGCGTGGAACATTCACCGCCCACAATTAATGAACGTTCTCCGCGGTATGTTCACCCCGGGATCAATCACCGCGGGGATCATTCACAGTCCACAATTCATAATGGAAAGTTTTGGAAATTCGCCGGGGAATATTCACCGTTTTCAAAATCAAACATTTTTTTTAAAAATAAAAATGGTAATAGCCTGATATACATGATACATAATATAATTTAATATGAGTGCATGACATTGTGATAAAAAAATCAGAGTGTTTTTTTTTAATATTTCGGATGACGTAAAAATGTATGAACTTGTATAATACACAATATAGTGCATGATACAGAGAATGAAAAAAAGAGGAACAAGTTTTTGAATTGTAGATAAGTTGAAATATAATTTTAAAAAAAAACAACAATTACACAATAGCTCCTATTCGATGCTAAGACCTAACATATAACTATCATTCAAGTATATTTTAAACATGGGTAAACTTATATTAAATATATCTATAAAAGAGGTGAATTTATTTCAAGTGTATGTAGGCGAGAAATGGGTGCATGTATTTGGTAGTTAGTCCCAGAATTATTGTTAGAGAATAATTTATTTTGCCGAGTTTGTCAATGAGGTACTTTGAAATTGATTAGTTACAGGAGTTCACAACAGTCTAATACGGAATAAATATTTTTTAATAAAAAAAGTTAGAGGTTACTTTAAACATAACGGATAAAAATATGTGATTTTTTACTTCAGACCGGTAGATGCCCGTGATAGGGTGAAACCGTTCCTGTCGAAAATAAACAAGTGGAAGAAAGTTATGAAGGTTTTTTAAATTAAAAAAAAACAATCGTATGAAATGGAATTCCAACATGAAATGACAGTTTATAAATTAGAAATAATGGACAAAAATATATAAATAAATAACTGTTTTGATTTTCATGCACAATAATCTCTATTCTTCGCAAACACTTCATGTAGGTACTCGTACAGTCATGGGTCAAGTACAAGTTTTGTCTAAAGTCCGTCTGTGTGGAAAAGAGTTGTTGTTTCAGCATTGAACTCTTCAAGTCTGAAGTCTCTCGGGGGTATTAACTTACCTCCTGAAAGTTACTCAGGCCACACAGTTAACGCCCGGTGTATTTTTAAAGCCGTGAATTAACGCAGGCTTGGGAATAGTGCTGTAAAGGAAACGACCTAACCCTTCAGTTGGTGATTTTTCCTGGAAAGGGTCAATAAAATAAAACAAAGAAACGGCGGCTTTATATGTTTGTCGTAAATAAATAAACAAAATAACACTATCAAACTTTACCGAAATGCTGACTCCATAAAAAGAAAGACTTCTTATTGTAAGAATGTGTGCTAAGAGCAAATAAAATTTATTGTTTCACATATGAGCATTATGTTGAAAACGTTGCGGCAAAAATTGCTACCACATAAAGAACCATTGAGAAGGCCATATTAGATTGCTAGGTGATCGCCCTAGAGGTGATTTTTCACAAAAATGACGCTATACAAATCATCCAATTATTATTATTATTATTAATAGGTATCTCCAGATAAAAGGACATCCAAACATAAAGCTTGTTGCCGTTATTTTTCAATTGAGGAAGTGCGTATGGGTAAAGCCGCCCGAGGAACCATTCATTGGATAACCAACACTTCTGCCATAGGTCATCCCAAGACCTAAACTATTGATAATCTCCTCTTCGCTATTCTTCAGCCGAGTTTTATTGTTCTGGGGGACTTCAATGTTTAAAATGAACGGTGGTTGAAGTTTTCACGTTCAACAGATTCCTCTTCCCTTTGCCACGGATTGGAGCGACTGGTTAAGAAGCCTACAAGGATCCCTAATGTCCAGACTTAGCGCTTCAATCTGTTAGGCTTATTCCTAACCATTGAGTCACATGGTTATTAGATTTCCTTTAGAATCATCCGACCACTGCCTCGTGACGATTCAATCCCTATTAGCGTAAGACGGGCAATTGAGAGGCTGAAGAGTAAAGTGTGGCACTATAGTTCAGCAGATTGGTTTGGTCTGCGGACCCACTTTAATGCTTTCCCATTTACAGCCTTCGGATCCTTCCAGATGCGCACAGGAAATTGGTGAGGCCATCACATCTGAGATAGATGACTTATGTTGGATTGAATGACCGTTAAATAAAGTGGCGTAGGCTCAAAGCCGTAGTTCAGTCGACAATGTTTCGAAGCAGTTCGACGACATGACTTGGTATACCGAGCCTACAGGACATCTTTAATGTCGGAAAACAAATCAGCATATAACAAATTGGCAAAAGAAATCAAGAGAATCATCAATAATAATATAAAAACATAAATAAATAAAATGCTTCTCATACGTACTAGATATTTACTAAACATTTAATTTAAAAAAATGTATCATTCGGTTTAGGTGAGTATTTTGACCTCAAATCTAAAATTAATATTTATATGAAACAGGCCGGGCAGCCGTTTCTCTTAATATTAAGTATTATTTATGATAGTAATTTAAAGTGGAAATAACATATCACCACAGCAAATAAAATTAGTGTACCCGCATATTTCTCAACTTAAATCAGCTAAAAACAATTTACTATGCGCTGTGTCAATCTTTTATCGAATACGGTATTATAGCCTGGGGTGAAGCTATTGCTGCCGCCATTGATCCCATCCTTAAAGCTCAGAAACTAATCATAAAGATTATTCTAAAACTACCGATCACCAGCAGTTCGGACGAAATCTTTAGGAGAATCTGTGTTTTGGATATCAGGCAACTTTACGCCAAAAACAGACAAGTATATCTCCTTAAGCACAGGACTCTATTTGACAATGTTCAAACTGCTCGCTAGATCTAAACAACTCTAAGAGATGCCTTACTGATCCCTTTCGCTAAAATAATATTTGGCCAAAGATATTTTGAATACTTTTCAACAAAGCTGAACAATGTACTCCCACTGACTTAATGAACATAAATTACAATAAATTGAACACCAAGATTTGTATTACTAGCCAAGAAAGATCAAAATTCAATGATTTTTTTAAAATATCCCTTAAGTATGGTACAATGTTTAATTGATGATTGTAAACTGTAAACTGTTCAGTGTCTCACGTTTAATCTTTTCAAAAAGTAGGTGTTTGATCTCGTTTATATTTTTGTCGACGTATTTAATAAAATTTTCATACTTCTCCTCTCCGTTAGATGGTGGTGGTGTCTCGATCGGTTTTAACCATTTTTGTACTTGACTAGTAGTGGTCATTATCACTGGTTGTTGGTTGTAGCAAAAAAAAATTTCTTCAAAGCAAAAAAAAATCATTTTAGAAGAGACTGAAATGAACCCCACTCACTCCTTTACTAAATATAGAAAAACATAATAGGTATGTAATTATATATTATAGTATTAAATAACAAGTCACTTTGTTTTTAATCCACTTTTATTTTTTTTTATTTGTCGACTAGTTTCGATTCTGCCGAATCGTCTTCAGGACATAGAACATACTAATTAAATAACAAGAGTGTGCAGTATATATAGGGTGAAAATGGGGAAAGAGAGAAACAATATTAAGAGGGAGACAACAAAATAACAATAAAATAAAAATAAAAACCTACAATACCAAATACCTAATTACATGTACGATGGGAAAAAACCATGAAAGATAAAGAAGGTAACAGAACGTCAATTACGGTGGTGGCTTGTTTGAGGAGAGGGAGAGTTGGAGGGGAACGGAAATAGGTCTAAAATGGGACTATACGTTAATTTTTTTTGGTTATTTAGTATATGGCTATTATTATTTTTTCTGATTTTTTTTCATTTCAAAGGCTTCTAAGTTATTTAGCCGTAGGCCTATTCCATTTTTGTGTAGAATATTTATTCCTGTAGTTTGGTCAAAAGAGTGATTAGAGCTTATCAAATGTTCCGCAAATTCCGAAAAACCTCCACTATTTAAACATCCTATGTGTTCTTTGATTCTAACATTAAAACTACGGGCGGTTTTACCTATATAAAAGGAAGGACAATCATTACATGAGTTTATAAATTCCAGAGTGGCTTAAATTATTTTCTTTATCTTTACAGTTAATTAAAAAATTTCCTAAGTTGTTATTCGTATAATATGCAGGTTTTATTTCAGAAGGAAATTTAGTAATACTGAGCGAAGTACACCTTTACAGACACAGTGATCCATAATTCCATAGATCCAGTAGAGGCTGAGTCAGCAATGGACCGGTGCCGTTGGGGTAACGTAGGAGACTGACGCTTGGACGCGCTTTTTCGAAGCGATGGGTTCCCGATCCGACTAGGATAATAAAAAGAAAAAAGATTAATAAAACTACTGTAATACCTACTCGGTGCCACATCGAAGCTTCAACCACAATATATTATTGTATTTCACGAGGGTTTTCTTCACAGTAATACAAGATTGTACGAGTGGGAATTTGAGGTGATACTTCTAAGCGTCCATTTCAAAGGTTAAGGCTAATGTATCCAAGTGGGCCTAAGGGACCCGTAGCGCGTCACGTAGATTTGGCCCAGCGTACTAAGATTGTAAGAAATAACTAAGTAGGTACTGTAAAATGTAGGGCCTTAATGTTTCATCGTTCTGTTGTTCTGTTGAAGAAGAAAGTTTTTCAGTTTTTTTTTTATTTATATTTTAATCTCAAAAAAATAAGTTGTTCCCTTGAATCTGTTCCGCTGTTAGTTTTGACAGGATTTTGAATGGAATGTGTTTTGTTTTTTTTTTTAAACGTAGAAAAATAAAAAATGTACAGATATCGATTTTTTCCTTTTGTTCGGTACGTCCAAAGGTACGTCCCAACTTTTATCTTTATCTTTCGCTCTTCTTTTAGCATCGCAATATCCCTCAAATAGGGCATAATTCTACCAAAAATCCCATTAAAAAAATGCCCACATACCAAAAGTCATGATAATTTGTCACTATTTGTTATGTTCTAAAGTAAACACAAGACACACAGGTACGAAGATTTGAAAAAAAAATACAGTAATGTACGCGCCTCTAGGGAGTCGTAATTGGTCATGCTCACAATATTGATAGATGTGTCCGTAGAAACGCAATAATAAAAATCTTTAAAATTTCTTGTGAACTCTTTCAATGCACAAAATGTAGTGAGTTCATATGGGGCCCAAGTGATAGAATTCGACTCCAATACACTTAACACTAACGTGTTGTATCGTATAATTACAGCGCCCTTGAGATGATTTTTCACAAAAACGGCGCTATACAAATCATCCAACTATTATTATTATTATAATGACCTCAGTGTTTGAGTGTTATGAAATTAATGTGAGTGAATTTGTGAGTCCAAACTGCTCCCAACCATCTGGAGTCAGTAAGAACATGGCATCCCTTACTGCGCCACATTGTGAGGCTTAAGGTAGTGTGGAAGGGAAAGAGATGGTGAAAAGGAAGGTGGGGAAGTATCTGGCTCTTCAGATCTTAACGATACTTAAAGTACTTACCACTCTAATAAATTGCGAAATAATACATATATCGTAATGTAAAATTTGTGTGCATAGTTCCAGGGAACATTTCTCCCTTTTTGTGTGTCAACTGTAGTTAGACATGCATAAATGTGGAGATAATCTTCTCTACCCAGTGAGCAGGCTGCCTATCGCTACTTTATGGCTTTTATTTATGTTTATTTCGAAGAATTGCAAACTGTGTTTCATGTGCTAGCAGCACTTGCTGATAGCAATATATTTAAGCCCGCTCACTAAGGTAATGGAGGGTAATAAGATGGAATTTGGGTGGAGACGGAGGGGAAAATAAAACAAATTATTCAGTTAATTAAAAATTACTTAGTAAACACCGCTTTTTTAATATATAAATATCAACATGTTTCGAAAGAGAAGCTTTCCTCATCAGGACATACAGAACACTAAAAAATAATTATTATTAAAATGATTAATTAATAATACAAATTAATCAATTCAAGTTTAGTCGCGCTCGCCGAGATTAAACCCTAGAAGGCCGTCGAACCAGAGTTTGAACTATTATTTCGATTATAAATCGAGAAATACGAAAAACATTTTGTGGTTCTTTGGTCTAATGAGGGTTACATCACCCAGCAGATTAAACGAAACACAAATGGCATAAACACAGCTTCGCTGAGGATGTTCTCTACTTGGCAATTAAGTGGCATCTAGTTTACTCTATCTAGGACAACTTAACTCGTAAGCGAGGTGTTCCCTGAGAGGTGTGAGACTTTTCTAAGATTCCAGTAAATATAGTTGTAATCTCCAAAGAGGACTACTGCAACGGTGTATTTGCTGATATGTCTAATGTATAATTGAGCGTACTGCAGGAAGAGTTTAACAGTTACCCAACTAAGGCGCAGTGCCACCAGATATTTTGAAGTCATAATTTTTCAAAGCCTTACCGTAGAGTAGCTTGCACAGTGGAAACCTCAACTTGCAGTATCTCGTATACCACTTGCACGCAAATTGCATAATGTATTCTGGCTGTTAAATGTTCGTGATTTCCTGCATTGGCTTAAATGACATTGTTAACGAATGATCCTAATATTACGTTAGTTAATAAATTAAAGGAAATTATTTATTCACCACTTCTCCGTATGTTCACATTATCAAAACCATAAAACACATTTAAATAAATCAATTAAGAAAACATTTTCATTTAAATACGGGAAAACACATTATAAATGTAAAAACCTCACAGAATAGAGAATTTTTATTGTTTTCTAAATAAATGGGTTTTACTAATACTTAAGGGTAATCGATAATAAGTTATTATTTTTAAAACCCGTCCAAATTAGAATGGGGAAGGTGTAATTAAAATCATATAAATAAGTCACGATGTGGATTAACCGCAGTTTGAAAATCCTATTTTCCCAAAAAAAATTAACCTTATTAAAAATATTACCTTCTGTGATTTTCACTACTTGTATTTCATTTTTAATCATTGTATTTTATTAGACATATTTTTTTTAAGTCGGGACAATTTTTACTTGTCAGATACACTTCGTATTTATTAGCATTTGAGCTCTAGTTTGCATAATGTATCCATACACAAAGATTTTAAGTGTTGGAGATTCCAAAAATCTTTTTTTTATCCTTCGTTTTATTGACATTAAAATTAAAAATAAATATTAACTACAATATATACTCCATTTTTCCACCTCAACGTAAAAGAAATGGGATTTTGTGATAACATAATTACTTGATAATATCAGTGGTACACTTCGTAAGAACTTTACAACATCAATTAAATGGTGCCCAAATAAAGTGGCTGTATTTACAGGCAGTTTATTCAAACCAAGCTTCAAAATCTAAGGTCTGCAACTCTCATGGCGGTGGATTTTAAATACCCGTAAATATTTCGTCTAAATATTCGCACCACCGAAACCGCCGATAAAGAGTGATTAGAGTAACGTCACACCGCTGCCTGAAACTTTCAGTGCCCTGAATACAAATGAGGGTTGGCAGGGTTGGGAAAAGATGCTTTAATTTATTAAATTTTATAAATAAGATGCACTTATCACGTGGCAAGACAAAGGTAATGGTATTAACTTCATCATCATCATTATCATCACATTTGTATTCCAGAATGGGATTTGGCTCTCCAACGACTCCGGTCCTTCTCCATTCACCTCCAGTCCTCAGTCCTTTCCATCCTCTTTCACGCAACGTATCCAGCTCTTCCTCGGTCTGCCTCCTTCCACTCACTCACATAGTCATTATTTTGAATGAATTAATACACAATTCTCCAATATTTCCGAAAAAAAAGTCAACCTTATTTTAATGGGCAATGAACTTAATACATAACTTATAATTTTTCTTACTTTATTAATTAATGTAAAGAAAAAAATTATATATTCACCGCTTCTCAGTATGTTCACATTATCAAAACAATACAACACATTTAAATGAATCAATTAAGAAAACATTGTCAGTTAAATAAGAGCAAACACATTATAGATGTGAAAACCAGAATTTAGAATTATTATGTTTTCTAAAGTAATCGTTTTTACCGAAAACAAATCATTACCCATCCAAATTGAAAAGGAGTGGGAGTAAATAAAATCATAAAAATAAGTCGTCACAATTTGGATTAACTACTGTTTGAAAATGGCCTTAAATGCCGAAACAGCTGTCGCAATAATAACAACTAAAAATATTTGCAAAACTTAATAATAACATTATTAAATTTGATTTACATTAAATTTTAAAACATAAATTAAATGTAGTTCTACAAATTAAATACAAAAACAATTTTTAATTATGAATTATTTTTATTGAGATTTAAAAACCTCATTGTAATATTTAATCATTGAAGAAAATAATATTAACAAACCAAAATGAAAGACGAAACCGGACAAAAAGACAGAAACTAAAAATATTTCAAATTGATTAATTAATACATAACCTTACATAATACATAACTTACGTATATTGTTTATCGTAATGGCAGGAACTTTGCTTCTGAAACATGTAGGTTTTAAAAACAGTGGTTTAAACAAAGTATTTTTTAGTAATTTATTAATACACAACCGTTTTAAAAAATATATACCGTAGGAAAGCAAAAATTCCATTCATCGTCCAACAATATCTGGACAGGGCATGTAGTCTTAAAAATGACGCCCGAACCAAAATGATTGATTCAATAATATCAAAAAGAAAGTGCATTATCTTGCAGTCAAAAGTCGCAAGAAGCATTGCTTGTTACCTTTTGTTGGTCTACATCGAGCAAATTTGTCTCCCAGCAAGTTTGCATCAACAGTTGCTAACTTTATAGAGATCATTTTTCAAACACAAATTTGTGACAGTTAGAGATATTTTAGATGGGGACTACCTCAGACTTCATTATTAACAATTGAATCAGCTATATGAATACTTTAAAAAAATCTAGGTCACCCATCGCTTCGACCGAGGGTTTTCAAAAGACTAACAACCATGGCGATGTAGGAGTTAGTAATGTGTGAATGTATTCAAATTACAAAAGCAGTTATACCAAAAACTGTATGCTTAACAATAGCTTTGTGTACGGCGTGATACATGCAGTTGTGTTCTTAAGTTTTAACATCAAACTTGTGACTCGTGCCTTTCTGGCTTCCTATGATATGACCAAATTACATCATGCGGTTTACGGTTAACTTAGCGCTCTAGTGTTATTTTTGAGCGAATCACGCTAGTCATTCGAAGTGAAGCAACGGAACTCAATGGGAAGTTGTGTTATGAAATTACTCATAAGTGGGACAAAATTTTCATGCTTATTATGGCATGTCAAATACAATATTTCGATGATGTAGGTAATACTAAGAATTGCATATACCTACGAGTACACACCGATCCGTTCGCAGGGTTAATGTCGGAGTTGTCACTTCGAATCTATTAAGCTTTTCCTATAATTTCCTCCCGCCTTTCTCCGTCCTTGAAGGGCGGGAGGAAATTATATGGAAAATGGGTGTCCAAGATCACTCTTAAGGGTTATAACCCAATAACTAAGTAACTTTCTAAGTAAATTCTTTCCAGAATTTACTTAGAAAGGCGTGACCTGGCAGCGTTAAAAAATCATTCCCAACCATTAGATAACCAACATCTCCCCTCATAGGTCACTTCAAGTGGTTCGCTACATTTGGTGACTTAGCAGGGGTGTCTGGGTATATGGGGTAAGATTTGTACAGGCCTCGGTGGCGGATGCGTCTGCCTACCAGCATCAGGAAAAACCGGTGGAAGAAGACCCCTCGGCCTTTCTAGACGGACTCTCTCGACCCGTTACATTACAGTGGGAGGGATGGATTTAATACGTCCATCACTTCTGGATACACTGATCCCCAGATCTGTACTTACCCCTTATACATGTATATTTATCCTTCTCACAACCTTCTCTCCTCCCTTTCCTTAAAAATAATCTCCACACGTCATCCCCAAAGAAGACATAGGTCATAGGTGGAGCAATGTAAAAAAAATTGTTCCTAAACATCGATCTACATAAATAAGCGTTACTTGCTAGCTAACGCACAACCCTGTCACGATGAACTTTAATAAACACGGATCACTTGTTTTAGGAAAATAAATAAAGAAAAGTTTTAAGCAGACATAATGTGTGGTGTTCCTTCAACTCGCGGAGAAGGCGTTGAATTTGCGGTTTTAAATTACTTCCCACTTCTTACGTTATTTCAATGTTTTATTTATGACTTGCAAAAGTTGAAATCTGATGGAAAACTTTTGAGTATGGGCCATGAATAATTACATAAAAAAACGTTGCATTTTTTAGCATTCTTAACCTCGCGGTAAGCTGCGAGGAAACTGGAAAAAGGAGTGCTCGTTAAGATCGTTTTTGAAATAAATATCTTGGAAAAGTCAGCATCAGTGACGTGCACTTATTAATACTGAAGGATAATTATGTTTGATTAATAATTTCTTCAAAAGATTGGTATTCACTTTTTGGCGTATTATTTTTTAATATATATATTTTTTTAAATAGCTATCTTTTGTATGCATTTTCATATTAATATTAATATTAAAAAATATATTTAAATTTCTAATATAGATGTGTTGTTCAATGTATTATATATTTATTGACATTTTTGATTAATTACTTACCTACTTTAATCAATTTCTGTTTATGTTTATAATTTGTATATTCTTACATTATTGTGTTCTAGGTTTATCATTTGTCTTTACTTGACATTATTATTTTTTATTACTCTGTATATTCCTGATGACGAAAGCTTTGCTTTCGAAACATGTTGAATTGTATATATTAGTTGTGGTGTAATTTTTAATTTATTTATGTTTGATTAACATTATTTATTTATTATCTGTTTTATTAATGAATATTTAACTAACTAACCATCACGGCTTTTCCCCGCAGGGGTAGGCAGAGAGGACGGACCGCCAAACAACTCGATCTTGGCATACACTTCTTGCTTCATTCACTTTCATACAACATCTCATACATTCTCTTCTGTTATTTCGACTTCTGACATGGCCCGACTCAAGTATTTGATTCACTTGATCGTGCCACGTCTTCCTTGGACATCCCCGGCTTCTTCTTCCATTCACATTGGTGTCACATATTCTCCTTACACTCCTTTCTTCATTCATTCTTCATTTCTTCTACATGCCCAAACCATATAAGCGTCCCTTTCTTAATCTTGCTCACTAAGCTTACATCAGCCTTGCATTCTTCACGAATCTCAACATTTTTCACATGATCATACATGGTTTTACCACACATTCCTCTCAGAGATCTCATTTCTACAGCATTCAGTCTACTTTCATCCTTCCTCTGCCAGTTCCATGCCTCACTGCCATACGTCAGAGTTGGTATCAGCACTCCATTATGGACTGCTAACTTCGCTTCTTTGGACAACTTTTTGTTTGCGCCAACCACGTTCAGTCCTCCGCTAATGGAGTTTCCTGCATTCACCCTTCTTTCAATATCCCTATCGGTCTTTCCATATCTTGTAAACATACTTCCCAAATACACAAACTCATCTACCTGCTCCAAGTATTCATCATTCACAACTATATTGCACACTGTTTTCATACTCTCTCTTTCAAATACCATGACTTTAGACTTACTTACATTCATCATTAGTTCATTCTTCATACATACTTCATTCATCCTAGATACGAGGGGCTGTAGATCTTCCATACTGTTAGCAATCAGCACCGCATCATCAGCATACAACAGGCAACATACTTGCAGACTACTCATTTTTGTTCCCAAGCTCACCTCTTTCAATTCTTGCATACAATTATCCATGTATAGATTGAATAACTACGGTGACATTACGTAGCTTTGCTTAACACCTTTTGTGATGTCAAACCACCCCGTAAAATCACAATTTGCCCTAATACATGCAACGCTTCCCTCGTACAGAGATGCGATTGCCTGAATAAGATTTGTATTCACTCCATACTTGGACAACACCTTCCATAACTTTATTCTGTCAACTCGGTCGTATGCTTTTTGTAGATCTACAAAAGCAGAGAAAAGTTTTAGATTTTTTGCCAGAAACTTCTCTGTGAGAATACGCAACGAGAAAATCTGATCCATGCACCCTTTTCCACTCATAAATATATTTTGCACATCCCATATTTTATCCTTTGATTTCATTTGTACCCTTCCAATCAATATCCTACCACACAGCTTTCCAACTGAACTTAGCAGGCTAATAGCCCTGTGATTTCCACATTCCATGCGTGACCCTTTACCTTTGTATAGAGGCATGATCACAGCCATTCTCCAGTCTAATGGGGTGTAACCCTCTTCTTAATACTGGTTAAAAAGTTTGCATAACCATGTGAGAATTATACGGCTTATATATCTCTTTTAAAGTATTCAGCAGCAATATTATCGAAACCAACAGCCATACCATTCTTTATACATTCTATTGATCTTTTAATTTTATCCATGCTGATTTTGGGAACAATCACCCTATCGTCATTCATTTCTCTTTTGTATATTTCTCATTCGTCAGCATTTTTCCATCTTTCGATTTTATCACTTTCACACATCCGCTTTATGGACCATTCCGGGACCTTTTGAACTTCTTCCAAAACAGTTTATTGTTTTCTTGGAAGTGGTTTGTCATTTTGATCCCCTCTTCCTCTTTCAAGCGTTTCCTTCCTTCTTTCACTCCAGCACGTACTCTTTTCTTGCATCCCTTATAAACTTCTTTCGCTCTATCCCTCTCTTTGCTAGAAGCACTGCCAGTCGCTATCAAATATAACCACGCTTTTTTCTTCTCTGAGACCAGTGCTTTAATCTCATCATCCCACCATGAATCACCTTTCTTCCTACCTTGCGTACTTATCCCACATACTTTTCTAGCAGTTTCACAAAGGCTCACTTTTATCTGATCCCATGTTTCGTCTATGCTTAGACCGTCCATATCTCTGTCATTCAATCTCATCTCTACACAATTTTCATACTTACTTCTTACATTATCGTTTTGTAGTTTTTCTATTCTGACTCTAGTTGGAGTCGACACCATTTTCACTTTAGAGCCCCAGCCGCGGAAGAGATTTACTCTCGACACAACCAGGAAATGGTCGGTTTCTACCTCAGCCCCTCTGAAAACTCTTGTGTCTGCGATGACGGCTCTCAACCTAGAGTCAATTACCACAAAATCGATCAGTAACCTTTCATTTCCTCTTTCCCACGTATATTGGTGGATACCTTTATGATTAAAGAAGGTATTCGATACAAAAAGGTTCCACTCTAAACATACTTCAAGCATTCTGTTACCATTATCATTCGTTCTTTTATCCCCAAATATACCTAAGTTAGACTCAAATCCATCCCGTCTATCTCCCACCCACCAATTTAAATCCTCTGCTATTATAATCTTTTCATTCATATTTTTTAATCTCATCAGATCGCTCATACCACTCCAAAAATCATCTTTCACTTCATCGCTTTCAGAGTTGACAGGAGCATAGCATATAACTAAAAACACACTTCTCAACCCGATTTTGAATCGGATCCACATTATTCTCGGACTTATACATTCATACTGCAACATACATTCTACCATTCTAGGAGACAGTAACGGTGCAACACCTTGACACGCCCTCTCCGTATCTGGTCTCCTAGACCAGATTACGAGCGTATCACTATGTTGCATCGTACCGCTCCCCTTTCTCGTACTCTCTGTTATACAAAGTACATCCAAACTTTTCCTTACCATCGTATTACATAATTCATTTATCTTTATTTCCATACCTCCTCTGATATTCCACGTGCCAATTCGACATTGTTCACGTTCCTTACTCCTCTTCACGCTACCGAAGGGTTGGTGGCGTGATGGATTGCGAGCCTCATCGACACCTGTGTCGGCCATTCCCTTCCACGGACTACTTAACTACCCATAACATATCATAACTAAACTTAATTTAATATAGCGTAATATAGCATAGCTTATCTAACTTGTAACTTACCATAACATAATGTAATATTATATAGCTTTTAACTTAACGTAACATAATATGTCATGGTATAACATACCTTATTTAACTTATAACTTAAATAGCACGTCATATCATATCATAACTTAACCTATCTACCTTAAAATATCATACCTTAACGTACATCTCATAACTTATCTACCTTAACATATCCTATCATAAAACACACATAAACCTACCTATGTATATAAATACTTAACTAGTGCTAAAACACAACAAAAAGAAGAAAAACAATAATATTAAACATAATTCTAAGGTCATAAACTGACCAAGACGAAAGTCTAACTAAAACTTTTACTCACTTATCACTGTTCCTTATCACATCGCACTAATCATTGTTATGGGTAAGACAGTTATTATTACACATCGCTTCCATGACATCCGTCCAGGCGGGGAAGTGGTGGGGAGGCTGAGGCAGGGGGGCAGGGGGTAGAATCACCAGGCCATTCTCCTCCCCGGTGAGAGGGGTGTAGGGGCTGCTGGGTGCAGCGGGGTGCGGGTGGGCCAGCAGTTGAAGAAGTGAACATTTGTCCACGGTCATCTTTACTATGCAGCGGCAGAGGAAGGGCAGCGGGGAGGTGCAAGTTTCACCCGAGCGTGCTGTTCTGCACACGTGGTGTTCGATGTGACCGTATTTGGTCACTTGAACTGCATCCAGAACTAGCTTGTGATAAACATTATAAACCAAACAAAATTCATTTATTAAAACTCGTTATATGTCCACACTAGTTATCATAAAAAAATATTTTGGATTAAGTCACTAAACCTAAACACGTTTATGACTATTTAGCAACACTTTTAAGGGCAGAATGTATTGAATATCCCTAATAATTATCGAAAATAAACGGGACCGTCTGATCTGGTCACCAAACGTGGCTAAAAGCCATTTCAAGCAACGTTTCAATTCTGAATGGTGGTCTTTCACCAGGGCGATACTGAGAGTATCTTCCACTCTGGAACGTGCGCAAATTTACCATATATTATTTTTAAATGAATTAATTGTGAAACAGCACAAATTAATTAAATAAAATTTACTTGTGCACGCCGGGATTTGAACCCGCGACCTTCAGATTCGTAGTCGAGAGTCTTACCCTCGACTATCGAAGCCGTCAAATATAACAAGAATATAAGGATAACATGGATATAGCGTAATCACCACTCTCAGCTGACTTTTTGGTCATATTTTTAAATAAATTATGTATAGTTTTAATGTTGTCAATAAGCCTATTATATAACAAAGGAGCTTTACAAGGAAAACTCCTTTATCAAAATGATGATCTGTTATTTGCCGGCTGATACATCATTATTCTCCTTACACTCCTCTATTCGTTCATTCGCTCTACGTGCCCAAACCATCTAAGCGTCCCTTTCTTAATCTTACTCATTACGCTTAAATCAGTCTTGCATTCTTTACGAATCTCAACATTTATATACATATATATTTATACATTATAAAATCAGCATTCGTGCACGTTTACGCCAATAGTTATTATTTACGGTACCGATAGTTTCTCAATGCCATCATTTCTATTGGTATCTATTTGTTTATTAATGTAATGTATCATTTCTATTGTATCGAACGTGTCTACAGAGAGGATTAATTTAAACAAATAAAACATATGTCTTTATAACCAAATATAAATTATCCCACAACTCGCGCAATAACCAAGCCGAGAGCTGGTATTTCACAACAACGAACCGAGAGCCTGTATTGCACCACAAATGCAATACCGAAAAAAAAAGTAACAACTAATTAACTAACAGATCTTAAAATACAACGATTTTGTTAACATTATCGGGTTCACGATTAATTTGCCGTGTGAAACAGTTTACAGTCCCGTGCTGAGAGGCGATGTTGGCGAGGAAAAAGGTTTTCCTTTTACAAAGGTTTGCAATTAAAAGCACCGCACGCCACTGCGGGTTATGGGCCCTCGCCTCGGGGAGCCCATTAGGTCGCCCTTTTCCATAAATTTGTCAATACGCCCCCTGGGGGCGCATATATTCGGGATGCGCCCTTAAAGAATACGGAACACAGCAATCGGATTTTATTGGTTAACTTGCGGGAAACATCGCCGATAACGTTGTCTCCCAACGGGAGAAGCGGCGGAATCGAGAATATAGCGTTATGGTGATCATTCAACCTGTTTTTAGATTCGAGAATTGAATGAGAGGCACGTTCAATGCGATTGAGATGGCTGCAAAAGAGGAAACAAACACATTCCTGCTTTCGTTTCACAAACTTGTCTTCGTTTCGTTATGGAGATTCATAGGGATTCCGGGACTCTTCAATATCTGTGCATGTACCTACCCGTAATACCAGGCATACGGTTCTATATTTATTTATTTTGCAAAAACAGTTATATAGACCAATACAATTCAAAACCGATAAAAAATTACAGAAATATAGTTAGCAGAATTATATATCACAGAGGTAAAACAAAAATATCTACAAAGAGTTATAAATAGGAACATAATGTTATAACGTAATAAGTTCGTGCTTAAAATTATTGTAGGTCATGTGAAAAATATCCACATTTCCTGCGAGGCAGTTAATTAACCTAGTAAGTCTTCCCAGAGGCATCACCATTGGTATGCTAGTTCTGCACCTGGGAAGAAACAGAAGCCTGTGTTGGCGGCCTCGCGTGAAATTGTCAGGGACATAAAATCCTATTTCAGTCAGGATTTCAGGTATTGATAATACACCGTTCAATAGTTTATGAGCCAAAAGTAGTAATGCTATATCTCTCTTAGAACTTAGGCTGCAAATACCCAGCATTCCCGAGATAAAAGCAGTTGGAAACAGCCATGGGTAAAAACCGAACTCTCTCATGTAGAGGAATCGTAAGAATTTCTTTTGGATTTTCTCGACCATTAGTACATAGACGGTGTCCTCTGGCCCCCATACCTCCGATCCACTCTCGAGAATGCTAATTTTATATCTATTTCGGTAACTCTCCCATTTAAATATTGTACAGACTTGGTAATGAGTATAGTTTAATTGATGTTTACAATTACAACACAGTGTTTATTTGAATGTTTTTAATAGATTTATTAAATTTATTCATGCGCAATTTTTTCTATCGTTGTATTTATTATATTATGTTTCTATAAAACACCGAATCGGCCGTAATAGAGGTTTGTTTTACACCATACAACTGTTCATATTTTACAATAACATAATAATTATAAACCTATTGCGCTGTAACTAACTTACATAGTGTCTACCTTCTTACTTCTTTTATATTTATGATATTACATTATATACTTAGTCACTTGTACAACCTGCAGTTATAATGCAACCACTGGTAAAACTGTTATTCATTACGCTGTAACTACTTACTTATTTCTAATTATTATTGTACGTACTATATTATCACACTCATCTGTATAAGTATGTGATAAACGATTCAACATGTAAACACCTTAGACGTGAATAAATAAATAAATTAAATGCTATGTGCAGTATTTTTAATAGTAATTTTTTTTCTACAGTGTGTTCCACTATCCACTATCACATAAAGTAGAATCCTAAAGTCCTCGTTTGTGACCGAATCGTATGAAGTTTAATATTCGTTTATTAACACTTTGTGAGATTTTACAAACTTACATAATATTTGTTTAAATACAAATAAGTAATATAAATGATTTTATATTATTTTCCACCGTTTCTGAGAGTGAACTTTCCTTTATTCACAAGCGCATATTTATTTTGTGAACTACAGTGCACATTTTCCACAACAATTACAATACAATAATTTACAGTGCTGAATATTCAATTCAGCAATTGAAGTAATGAGTTTATTTACTTCGGAACCCCTTATCGTGCCACAAAACGACGAAAGCCGGAAATTAACGAAAAAAGAAAAATTTGAGAAAGGCTTATTTCCTAATCACTGCAAAAATGCCAAAGTTGTTCCTGTATTTGAAGGAGGGGATAACCTAAATGTTAATAACTATCGATCTATCTCCCTACTTAACACTTTATCAAAAACAATAGAGAAATTAGCTAAAATTAGATTGATGACTTACATAAAAAAACATGAAATTCTCTCAATTAATCAATTTGGCTTCAGAGAGAGTATGGGAACAAGTGATGCAGCTTTAAAAGTGATCACCACAGTCGTAGAAGCTCTAGATGCTGGCAACAAAGCAATGGCTGTCTTTCTAGACTTGTCTAAGGCCTTTGATACCGTATCCCATGGTTTACTGCTTAAAAACTTAATGCAATGGGTGTTGCTAATAAAGCACTAGATTGGTTCAGAACTTATCTTGGGAATAGAACACAGAGAGTAATGATTAATATTAGTTCAAATAAATCAATTGTATATGGTGTTCCTCAGGGTAGTGTTCTAGATCCAATTTTGTTTTTATTATATATTAATGACCTTTGCAAATTATCATTCTTCGGTTCTTCAGTTGCATTTGCAGATTATACTGTTTTGGTGTTTGCTGGTGATACTTGGTATGAAACTTATGCTAAGTGTGAGTCAGGATTAAATATTGTTAAAAAGTGGCTTGATCAAAACCTTTTAACTTTAAACACAGAAAAAACTAAACATATTACTTTTAGCATTTCTTCCGTAAGTCAACCCTCTGTAGACCGTTCCTTAACAATGCATTGTTGTGTACACGAGTGCAATTGTCAATCTTTGGAAAGAGTAGACAATATAAAATATCTTGACTTAATTATTGATAAATATTTAAAATGGAACGATCATATTACTGTTTAACAAACAAAATAATAAAACTAGCCTATATCTTAAAGACCCTAAGAAATATATTGGACAAAGTTACACTAAAAACTGTATATTATGCTCTTGTTCAATCTCTTCTTTCATATAATGTTGTATGTTGGGGTTCATGTTACAAGACTACTCAAAAATTAATTTTAAAAATAATGTACAAGAAATGTTTTTTTTTATATCCATCACACCGATTATACAGTGAAAGTAAAATTATGACAGTAAGGCAATTGTACATAAACAAGCTCTGTGTAAATTTTTTAACAATATTGATATTGATTTACTTAATACTATTTACATAATTTTATTTTTATATACTTATTATTATTTTGTTATCTACTTATTATTATTTACCTATTTTTATTTTTTATTTAAATATTATTTACCAATTTTCATCATTATTATGTACTTATTATTATATACCTATTAATATTTACTTATTATTATTATTTACCTATTATTATTATTTAACAATTACAATCTAAATTTTAATTTTTATTGTATATCTACTACTAATATTTACTTATTAATATTTACTATTATTTACTTATTAATATTTACCATCATTTACTTATTAATATTTACTACTCTTTACTCATGTATTATTATTTACTTATTAGTATTTACTGATCATTATTAAATTGTTAAGCCGCTCATCTCAACACAGGCCTGTCCTAGGGAGATGAGTGCCTAATGTTTTTGTTGTCATATTTAAATTTAATGAAATTAAAAAAAAAAAATTAACCCTTCTATTGTCACCAAAGACATTTAAAATCGAAACTCCTCTCTGAAAGAAGACACATCTTTATAATATACTCATCAGACCAGTTCCAAATTTGGAGTGCTAAGTCTTCGAAGAATAGGAAAAGATTATGAAATTTTTTTGATAGATGATCCTCAGAAAAACTTAAGAGTAGTGCGAGAAGAACAATTGTAATTTTACATACTACCTGTTCGTGAGTTATATACAAATTATTGTGTTCCTTCATTCGTATTGCAGCATTTTTCCATGTGGGTATTTTATTTATTATTTATTGACACGAAGACGGTTTGGATAACTCCCATGAGCACTCGGGTCGTTCACCAGATTTGTCATTGGATATTCGGCTATGTCTCTCGGTTCCACAGAATGTCTTCCCAGGTAGCTGAGCCTTCTTCCCATCAAGGCGGGACATTGGCATCATAGATGAATTGGAGTCTCTTCATCCTCTTCATATTTTCTGCATCTATAGGTGTTTTCTTCTCCCAGAAGCCGCACGTGTTTCGCAAGGTGGCAGTGTCCCGTTAGTGGTCCTACCAGTTCCTTTAGTGAGTTTCTGTCCATATTGAGTAGTTGCCTGGTTTGTCTTAGGTTAGATCATTTTATGAGTACTTTGGATTCCCTCATTTCGAGTTACCTCTCCCATTTCCTCCAGTGCTGGAATTTAACCCACCTTTCAATGTGTAATTTCGTATGGCAAGCTGCCACTCCTACGGCAGGCTCGGATCCCTCAAGCGGTACTTCCGCCCTTTTTATTGCTAGTCCGTCAGCTCGCACATTGCTTTCGATGCTGATATACCCTAGTACCTAGATTAGGGTTATTTTATTGATGGCAGCCAGTTCTTCAAGAATCGTCCAGCATTCCATCATCGGTCTAGAGTCGAATCGGTTACTTTGCAGTGTCATGTACGCAGGCTAAAATGGTATTCATCTCATCTTGAAATTTAGTGCGGTGTATTCCTCGAGGTATACTGATCTCTCTTGAGTCCCTGCAAACAGACCCCATCCCCAGTTCCTTCCTCCATATTGGATCCTTCTGTTAGACTTGGAACCTTGTCCCATTCCTCCCTTGTGGGGTATATCACTCTAAACAGCTGTCTGAAGACGTATTCGGCTTGTTTGCCATCTTAACCCATTCCAGCTGTCGAACTAATTGCTCTCAGTCTTGTTCCGTTCTCCGTATGACTGTTTTTGATCAACTCACTTCTCTATTGACCTTTCCATTGTAGCCTGTAGACTGCGTCCATCGCCGTTCCCTCTATTTCCAAGTATAATGGGGGCAGGTTCTGCAAAACTACTGTAGCTAGTATTGAAGTAGTTCGCATGGCTCCTGTGATTCCATGAGTGTGACCATCATTATTTTCAGCGTTGTTCTCCTCCACCAAACCAGGGTTGCAAGCATGATCCTTGGTTTTACAACAACCGTGTACAGTACTTGCATCATTCTGGATTTGAGGCTTCACGCTCTGCTGCAGACTTACATAGTTGCCTTTATCAGAGCACAGGTGCTTGTAGTTTCCGGGTAGTTTGTCCAGCTCAGTTTGGCATCTAGGATGACTCCGAAGTCAGAGGATTGAAGCTCCTTTTCATAGACAGTTGGATTGTTCTACCCCTTCATTTTGCGTCTAAAGATTAATAGTTCTGTCTTGCCAAATGGGTACTAGATGATTAGATTTTTTTTAATACCTATGCCTCTTCTTATATTCGAAAATTTGATGCAACTCTAATGTGTGATATCAAGGAACTAGGGTCATTAATCCTTTCAGCGCCAGTGCGCAGTCGGGAAACACGCCAAACGCACGCACAAACATTTGTACATGGTCGACATTTATCAAATAAGAACGGGTCGCTTCTACGACTCGTTCTTGTATTCAATAGCTCGGTTGTGGAATGTTTACTAATGTTTAATATTTCCTCCCTCGTACAACATGGGCGCATTCGAGACGCGGGTTCGTTCCTTCCTGTCCTCCAAAAGACCTTTCACGCAGCATCCCCAAAGACGACAAAGGCCCTGAGGGAAATTATTTTCCTCGGGGCCTCTTGCGCCTATCATATTATTTTCTCTGTGACTTAGATTTATAATTCGTTTTGACAATTTTAATTAGCAAATCCTGAAACCAATTAAATGCCGTTTTAATCAAAATTCTTGTTGAAGGAAAACATACAAATTTTGAACAATGTTAATTCCTGCCTTGTGGAACTATTTTCCTCTTTCTAGATGAAAACGGTAATACGGTCAGAATTCACAACATTTTCAATAGGCAGTAGCGAGAGGCAAAGCCATAATATAGTTTCATGTATATATTGCGTCTTTACCGATGAGGGCGCTTTTAAATAACAAAATGTTTTAGAAAATTAACTATTCCATAATGTGTACATATTTCATAAAAGTATGTGGAGATCAAATAATTCATTAACCGCCCTAACGTACGTGATAAGGCCGCTATATCATCGCCCGAACGCAACAAACCGTATCCCGTACGTTCAGGTTAAAAAATAACGATAACCGAAACCCACAAAACGTTCGTGATACGTCGTATACATCAAGTTCGTTCCTGCTTTATCGCCTTTAGTATGCCGAGGTAAGCCGAAGCTAACGGATGTGTTCGGTTGTTTTCGTATTCTCCCATACAAGTCACGCCGCTAATCAGTGATACTCCAAGCACGTGGAAAAAAAACCCGATGTTTTTTTACCTACTTTTTGAAAAATAACCCAAAGGCAGGTCGGTTAATAGCAGTATATCGGCGAGTGGCTCACAGTTGCCTATTGTTGTTGCTTGTTCTATTGTATTGTTGCAAACATATTTTTTTAATATTTTACTCCAATATAATTTTATTAAAAATTTTATTTCATGTTATTGTAGTAATGGAAAATTTACATAAATTAGAGATACCGTTAACCGACCCACACATGAATTAAAACTGGCAATTGTAAAAATATATGACGCTGTGACCTTGTAAATTTTTTTTTTTTTTAAATGTTTAATTTTAATATTTTTTTACAGTAACTCCACACAGGAGGCCCTGAGGGAAATAATTTCCAAGAAGGCCTAAACCATCTTTGGGGATACTCTATGGAGGGTCTTTTAGAGGATAGGAAGGACAGAACTTGGGTCTTGAAGAGACCCATGTTGTAGGATGGAGGAAACACAGAGGCCAGCAGATCATTCCACAACCGATCTGTTAACACATGAGAAAGAGTCGCAGAAGCGACCCGTTCCCATGTGACATATGTCAACTGTGTGCAAATATTGGGCGCGCGTTTGGCGTGTTTCACGGGTATGCACCCGTGCCGAAGAGATCAATGACGCTAGTTCCTCAGAGAATATCTTCCATTAAAATACCTATTTTAAGAAGTTATTGCCATGTTCATTTGGAAGAACATTGGGTCACTAAGGCTGTATTTCACTGACAATAATAAATTATATGCTGCTTTCAACAAATACAGTATATATATATATATATTTTTTTTTCAGTTACATTAAAATTAAAAAAATACCTTCAAAATTTATATTAAAAATAAAAAAAAACCTTTAAGGGCGCACAAGTCATCTTTCTACATATAAAAATGGCTACTACCTGAACGAGTAGCTAGAATCTAAAAAAAAATATCCCACTAAGCCAATTTTACCAGCAATTGGAAAAAGAAAACCGCCATTTATTATTTTTTTCTAGATTTGGAAAAAAATCATTAAATCTGCTTTTTATTAATAAGTATGATAAGAAAGGTCTAAAAATATGTGAAAGATTAAAAATTTAGTATTCTGATTCTGATCATACTAAAAATGCGAAATATGAATATTTTCAGTAATAATTACTGACTATTTGACTATGGCTTGGGTAACGCTACTGGCCGACTGCCCTATAAAATTTATTGGTCGGTATGACGTCATAAACGGCCTTCGTGCGAATATAATAATGTTTTTTTTTATTTGAAACACACATTATTTAACAACAAAATGTAAGAAAGCTTTGACTGCCCAACTAGGAACAAATTCCGTTTTAAGACAGTCAAATTGACAAGTTTAGTTCATATTTAGTATCATTATACAAAAATAGAAGGGAAAAAAGCTAGTATTGACATAGTATGGTAATATAACATATCTAAAAAAATACAATGATAAAGTATAAAGAGATGTGAAAGTACGGAAAAAAACAATTACGTATATCAGATAATTTGAGTATAGTATAATGGTTTAGTACTTATGAAGAGATGAGAAAAACAAATATTATAGAGGAAACAATTATGTACTCATATGTGTTTGATAGGTACTCTTTGGTGCTATGAGGAAAAAAATGCGTTTAAAATTGAATACTAAAAAAGGTAATACTATTGAGAACTGAGAAAAAAAATAGTATTATTGAGTAATATTAATAAGATTGAGTTGCGTATCACTCAGCTTTATGAGCCGAGGAAGAAACTCAGAGATGCAAATAGTTAATAACATATTAAATATATTTTATTAAGTAAGTACAAAAAGTAACTTTAGTAAATTGTTTATAACCTTTTGTCCTTTGTCGTTTTTCCTTTCCTTTGTATATAAACTAATATATCGTTTTGGCCACAAAACTAAATCGTATTTTTTAAATTGCCCCACAAAACGTAATCGTCAACATAAAAATAACAAAACACGCCATCATTATCGTATTTTTTTCGTTTCGCAGACCAAAAAAAATCTGTGAAAATATCCTATTGATGACTCAGCGATTTTTTTTCCCCATAACCAGTTCTATGTCCCTCCCAAAGCAGATTTGGACTTCTTCTACAAGTGCCCTACCAGCTTTGAATGTTTATTTTTAAATTATCAAGACTTTGCTGCAAGATCTATCTTAGAATGTCCGATTGCTGTAAATGATAGAAATCTACGTTCGTGGACTATCGGCTATATTTCTATTCGACTATTCACTCTATGCTAAAATATTTTATACAAATCGGATGTTACGACGAGGCACGGATTTATAATCGAACCCGTTCCCTGAAATTCCTTAATTATTACTCTTAGAATTCTCGACCTATTTAATGCATTTTTTCGTCCATCTTTACAATGAACTATATATATTTTGACTTTTTACCGTTAATCATAATAAAAAATATATTGTTCAAAACCACAATATTTGGTTTCAAGTATATTTAAAGGCATTTTTTTGTGAACTGCTACGAGGACCCCTCCTCCTCTGGATCTGGAACTGGTATTGATATTTCTATCGAGTCGATAAATCTGATGAAAGGGTAGACCATGCTCTACTGAGTTGATTAATGGTTCTAGCCACGTTTCCGATTTTTGAATAAGTTTCAAAGTAATAACCGATGAATGTTGCTTCTTGACTACTGATTTCAATAGTGCTAGACAAGCAATCGAACAACTAACTCTAGTTAATCATTGAAGAAGATAATATTAACATAACCTAAATGAAACACGAAAACGAAAAAAAAAAACAGAAAATAAAAAGATAGCAGTCGCATCTGGGACTCGAACCCAGGACCTCTGTATTTCCGGGACAACCGCTTTTACCAACTTAGCTAATGAGACCAGTTCAATTTATGTCATCTTCGTCGATATCATATTTCAAATTCAAGACTTGTCAATATCATCCTCAATTTTTATTTAATCCCATGAAAAAAAATAAAATAAACTTCAATAAAATAATTAATAATTAAAATATTGAATATTCTTTAGACTTTTCGTAAAAAGTCAATAGATGTCTCATTTATATTTTTTTAAATCGGATATTTATCCGAGACGCTATTTAGGTTGCAATTATGTTCATGAAGAACTTTGTAATCATCGTAAAGATAGCTGCTAATAATAATGGATTTAAAAAAAAAAGTATCTTGTTTCATTTAGATTATGTTTATTTTTATCTTTTTCAATGATTAAATATTACAATGAAGTTTTTAAGCTTCAATAAAATAATTAAAAATTTAAAAAACTAACCCTTTCCCCAGCATATTCGTAACATTTTTTTTTCAAAAATTGTAAATCAAATTGTATCGTGTGTGAACTTTTATAAATTACCCATTAGAAGGTGTATGCATTCCTACTATATCTGGATACTTCTCGGTGGCCAGATCTGCACCGCGGTGAGTTTTCTATTTCTTTTTGTTATCTTCATTTTAATTTTGGGCTACCTATCTTTTATTCCACGGGCCCAAGTTATTATACATTGAGGAATACTATCTACCGGGTTTGGAGGATATCGAATTTGTTCCACATCATCGATACTGCAAACATAATTTAACTGGTCCTTCGAGTTAAAATTATTGCGTGGGTACATACCCGGCTGCACCCACGCAAGGCTGTTACAGTGGAATCGCAATATCGCGATAGCAAAATCAAACCAATATGAGCAGTGGCTCACAACCTACAAAAATAGAAATCACTTTAGTCTGAAAATACATTTCGATATGTTTCTAATTTTTGTATATTCGTAAAAAGCATTAACTTTGTGGCTTGCCATAGCCATAATGTGGTTAAATAATATTTTTTAAACATTTTCAATTTAATATAATGATCGACCGATTTTGAAAGTACGTTACCTCCATCAGGACTACAGGATATGCAATATTAAAGCACAAAATAATCACTAAAACAAGTATTCAATCATTGTATAAAATAATATTAACATAACCTAAATGTAACATGAAAACGGAAAAAAACAATATAAAATAAAAAGATTTCAGTCACATCAGGGACTAGAACCCAGTACCTTTGCCTATCCGGGGCAACCGCTTAACCAATAGATAGATAGGCAGAGGTCCGGGGTTCGAGTCCCAGATGCGACTGAAATCTTTTTTATTTTCTGTCTTTTTTTCCGTTTTCATGTTTCATTTAGGTTATGTTAATATTATTTTCTACAATGATTAAATATTAAAATGAAGTTTTTAAATCTCACTAAAAAATAATTAATAATTAAAAAACTAAAACAAGTATTTAATCCTACAAAACTTTGCTACGTATTAAATAATTCACAACCTGAAATAAAACGTTCATTTTCCATATGGATGAACACCATCCATCATCCATTAAAATAAAAGTAAAACGTGTTACATTTGGATAATTAAAAAAAGTTTCCATTGGCAGGCGTCGGCGTCACCTTTTCAAATCAGCATCGAATCGTGCACAACGCGCAACACGTTGCCATAAATACGTTCAGCGTTCACGACTCTACCAATAATAAACCGTATTACGTATCTCGATTCAAAACACCCCGTAAATTCAACAGCGATACATAACGTAAATGGAAAGCATTCATCAAAAAGTAACCGGCTTTTAAAACTGCACCATCCTGTGTTTCATGCAGCTCTGAAGGGGTAGTGAACCTTTCGCTGTCATATCCTAACAGGTATTTTTTATTATAATTTTTTTTTATTTGGGAAAATATGCAGTTATAATACGGTATGCATTTTTACTGATTAAGTTGTTACTTTATTGCATTAACCGCTGTATATAAATAAATATTTTACTTAATATCATCATCATTAATTGCATCAGTACATTGTAAACTCGTTGTCTTTGCATAAGCCTAAATATTAAAGCCAGTGACCAGTGCATTAACTCGCTGTGTCCTGCCTGACGTTATACGTGTGAGATCCAGAGTCCCTCGACATCACACTTTTTACGCTGAAGGAACGTGACACCAGTCGCTGACCAACTCATATAAGCAGTATTTTCAACCCTCCTTTTCAGTGCTGTAGTAACTGTGCACTTTGAATAACATGCCCGATTTGAGATTCACCAGAGAGAGAGATTATCGAGACTCAGATTAGGTTAGGTACTGCCCCTTGTTTTGAACTCCGTATGAAAGTAAGAATACCTCTCTAGAAAGCACGCATCTTTTCATTGGTAGTTAAGTACCTTTTCCGATATGAGGCTGCGGCCGATCTGCGACTTTGAGATAAGAGCTGTGATGCACTTACCAACTGAGCTAACGTGGTGGAACCCTGAGATCGGTCCTCGCGTCTGGCCTCGAGGTGAGTTAACCTGTCTCTGTACTATTACACTGTCACTGTATCGTGGAGCCACATCCCCTTCTTACACTGGCGGCCAACGTGTCCTTCTTCCCCTTCTTACACTGTCACTCCAACGTGCAGTAACTGCCTTCTTACACTGACGCCCACGTGGGTGGTTCTTTATCACTGGAGCCATAACGTGAGGATCCATCCTCTTCCCCTTCTTACAGTACATATAAAAAATATAGTTACTTATGTTATATTAAAATTAATTGGAAAGGTATGATAGTATACCCTTCTTGTACTTACCTTCCGTGCAGTTAAATAGATCCACTACATCTGCGTATCTATTACTAACTTCATGTAATCAACAAGCGAGTGTTTTTAATGCTCAGTCCTTGTGTTGTTACATTTTTTTTAGTTTTTAAATTTAATTTGGGTGACTTTATGTTCTATAATTGTTGTTCAATACAAAAAAAACTATTTTAATTAAATAAATTAGAGTATTCACGAGCTCTAACCAATTATCAATACGGATATTATGATAATATTAATGCTCAATAATATTATTATTATTAAACTTAAAGTTTCGTAAAAAAGGTGAGTAATTTTATTATTTATGTTTAGTGATGATTTTCTATGAATAGAATATAAAATTATGTACGGTAAAGCTCATTCTTGTTTTGACATTTGACAATCCAACCTCAAAACTGATCCAAACCGACCGGCCATAGATTTGGAGCATTTTGGTGGGCTTTGAATAATTGATACTTTGAAAAATAGTTTTACTAGGAAAACTAGCTTCAGAAAAAAAACGAAATATTCTGACATTTAAGTTTGAACATCATTATTGATATTTTTTTTAAATTTGGACTGGAATTCACCCGTTTGGAATACAGAAATTCCTAATTTCGTTTTCTGTGTGCTTGTCTAACCCAATTTGTTTGAATGATATTCACATCGTTCCATTAATTAATTGATTAAAAAAAATGTGTTTTATTTATGTTCGCCGCGAATGGTTATTCACGCCTGCAATACGGGATAATTTTGCAATGCAGTTCCTGCTTAAATAATCTCCATTTATATTTTACGCCACGCGTCAAATGCAATTTGTATGCCCTTTTTTATTGGGCGGAAAACTGCTGCAATTTGCCCCGGCGCATTCTCCCCGATGCAAAACGAATCCCACAGAACAGCGAAATAAAAAGAGAGGAAAACAATATATTCAATCGGTTATGTGCAAAATTGAAAGATTTATGTACGAGAGTGTGATCTAGGGTCCGAGGGGGAGTCACAAAATGTTAAAAAAAAAATCATAATAATTTTTCAAATTTTCAGCATGTTTATGTGGTAAATCCATTTGTTTACAGTCTATGTAAATGTCTTAATTAAATATAATGTATGTTATAAATAAATAAATAAAAAAAATTATAAACAATAATTATTAGCCTGAAACAATCATCCAAATTGAAAAAAACCTTTCCGAGCAAAGATAAATGTCGCCGACAGGACTCAAACCTGCACCCTTCTGATGTCCGGACAGATGCTCTACCGTTAGGCTACGTCGGCTTATCGCAAACCCGCCAAGTTAATCAATATATACTAGTGTTTCATTCAATAATTACTGTTTTTATTATATTTTCACCTGTAAACAATCAACTTTATTAGTATGAGAAAGGGTTGTAACGGCTAAATCCCTCAAATAGATGGCGTCGAGACAAATTATGTCTACATTTTATTGGCGAAAATTGCTTTGACTTGTCAAATATTTATTAATTGATAAACTAAAGTTCTTAAAAACTTAAGACAAGATTTTTGTCTATTTGAGGGATTTAGCCGTTACAAGCCTTTCTCATACTAATAAAGTTGGTTGTTTTTAAGAACTTTAGTTTATCAATTAATAAATAAATAAAAAATTAGAGTGAGAAGCTCGACAATCTAAGATGTTCTTGGCATCAAACTTCACTTACTCGTTGTAGAGAAATCACAGAGATTGCTTGGATATGTATTCAGATGACCAGACAAACTACTTCCGCACAAATTCAGTTCGCAATTCGGTGTTATTAATGTCGAAGAATTTATTAATCGTTATTTTGTCTATGGGGAAGGCGTTTGTGAAGTCACACCGGCCAATATTTGTAGGGGCAGTCACGGATCCGAATGACAGCTGCCTCAGCAGGCAGTAGAGTCTCCTACGTAGGTAATAGCCGAAATCGACCGTTTACCATTATGGATTGTTTGAAAATATTAACAATACACATTTACAGAATCAGAAAAAACATACTTGTCCTCATTTTTAACGGGATCTCTAGTCTGTGAATATATCACATTATTCCTGGGGGAAGATTTCCGGATAAAGATGAACAATCGGAGAGGTTGGGCCTGCAGTGGTTTGAAGCCGCTGAAGTAGCCCACCAAAGGGGCGCCTTGTCGAAGGGATGGATCTTCGACCCGATCAGGATAAGAGAAAGAAAATTATGATGACGAAGTTAAAAAACACCTAAACCATACAACAGGAAAATGGTTTACCATTTTAAACCAGGTGCCAGGTGCCAAAGTCATTCGAATCCTATTTTAGCTAATTTTAAAAGACTTACTCTAGTACCTTTAGGTTTTACCTTTCCTTTGGTAGGGCTTATAACTCTAAGATTATCATTTAGAATATCTAAAATCATGGACTCTAATAAAACCATGTTCAGGCTTTGACTTGAAGGTTCTCTAAAATGTATATTTTTGTCCTCTTTTTGTCATTGCTTCATTCTTGTATTATGTATGTGCTGTTCTTTTTCTGAAGCTCTTGTTTATTTCATTTCGTGTTATGAATTTTGTGTAATTGAACATTGGTCAGTAAATAAATAAATAAACAAATAAATAAGTATTAATTGATAAACTTAAGTTTTTTTAAGACAAGATTTTTGTGCACAGCGCAAAGGGTAACAATTATTTTTATAAACAATAATTATTAGCCTGAAACAGGTGAAATATAATAAAAACAGTAATTATTGAATGAAACACTAGTATATATTGATTAACTTGGCGGGTTTGCGATAAGCCGACGTAGATCAACGGTAGAGCATCTGACCGGCAATCAGAAGGGTGCAGGTTCGAGTCCTGTCGGCGACATTTATCTTTTCTCGGGAGGTTTTTTCAATTTGGATGAGTGTTTCAGGCTAATAATTATTGTTTATAAAAATAAATAAATATGTACCTGAGATATCTAATTTTGCGAAATTTTAAAGCAGATTTCATTTAATGATCGATGTGTCGATTGTATATGAGATTGTAGAGGTCTACAAATAAAACATTCAGTTACATTGTTCCACGGCATGAGCCAGAATCCATTTAATTTCTAAAATGTTTGTGGAAAGGTCGAGAAGATTTAACACCAAACTCGTAATGCATATATTTAAGTTGCGCTCTTATTCCACAAAGAAAACGGGGTTTCTCTTATTATTTTTATCGCTATTAACGTCATAATCCGCTTCATAAATTTGCATGTCTGTGTAAAATTATATATAATATGTTTACACAATTAGTACACCGTAATACGTAATATCACAAAGCTTTAGACAAAGAAAATAACGTTTTCAATGGATTTTTATCTTTCTTTTTATGATCTGCGCAAAGTCAAACGTTAAAAACGCAGTGTGGTTACGTAATTCTATTGTAACTATGGAAAATTCAAATACGTTAATATATTTAGTATCCTTGAGAAAGCTAATTCCCGTTCGCCAATATTAATACCATTTCATTTTTTCACATTATTGTCTATTCATATCTACCGGCACAGTGCAGTGCAGACACGTACAGTGGGCTGGCACGACACAGAAGGGAATGTTCGCATTTCACCGTGCATGAATGTGTTCACAGATAATGTAGGTAACTAATTTTTCCGTAGATACAACTTTACGTATCTGCATTGCGCGGTGCTGGTAGAGAAGAATTGAAATTTATTCGTTTTTCTAGGGACGCAGACAGTTTCCATGGATACATAACATCCATCGCTGAAACGTAGCGTAACGTTAAGTGGCAGCCACTATCTATGAACACATTCACGCATGGTGTAATGTGAATACTTCTTTCTTTACCGTGCCTGCCACTGTACGTGTCTACACTGCACGGTGGCGGTAGATGTGAATATACCTTAAAACGTCTGCGACATTCACCAGTCATCACCATTACAGGAACCAGGGTCATTGATCCCTTCGAAACCGGCGCACAGTCGGGAAACACGACAAACGCGCGCCCAACATTTTCACACGGTTGACATTTGTCACATGTGAACGGTCACTTCTACGACTCGTTATTGTGTTCAATATCTCGGCTGACTCAGTTTCCCTCCTAGCTATCCTCTAAAATACCCTCTACACAACATCCCCAAAGATGATATAGGCCTTGAGGGAAAGAGCCTCCTCTCTGGAATTATTTTTTTAAAAAAATCCTCGGTGGTCATCAACCTATTTATGACAACCATTTTTTTGTCTAACAAAAATATAAGGCATTCCAAAAAATATATATTTTTAATATCTGAAAAGAACTACTTATAGCCAACAATAATAATTGTTTCTGCTATCCTCGTACGAGAACTGATGTAAGCTGGAAAACAATCTATCTGCCTTCCTCTTCAGGGGCCTCGGGTAGGTGTTCGTAATAAAACAATGCCTGTACGATAAATGACAACTGCTCCCCTGGGCCACTGCCTCCTTCAGTTTCTTTCTGGGTACTAGTGAACCTCCCTGGGAACTACTAGGTTAACCTTCCTGGCTCCCTTTTAAAAAGCTACTGGTGAACCTTCCTGGTTCCTTCCTTAATAACAACTACCCCTCCAAAGCACAATTGCCGATTCATGCTATTTGTTTATTTCGAGAACAAAGCGCTTTCACATTCATATGGGAACAAAGAAAATCTCCCCCAAGACACGTGTACCTAACTACTGTGATAATATATAAACAAATGCCAACAGGGGACCTTATCTATGCACACGTGCAAATTGGGGTACTTCATTATTTTAAACAAAAGACATTTTCAAGAGGCAGTATGTTAACATAAACAAATCCCATGGCTTGCATATTATATACATAACCCATATTGAAAGAATCGAAAGCATTCAAGGTAAATTCTTTAAGCATATAAATTATAAATTTAATTTACACTTTGCAAATAATACCGAATCCTTAAAATTCCATAACTTCATCACGCTTCAAACGGGACGTTTAAAATTTGATCGAATCTTATTATTTAAAATTATGAATAATGGCCTGGACTCGCCACAGATCATTAATTTTATAAACATTCACATACCGTTAAGACCGGTGTTTCCCAGCCTTCTTTATGCCATGCCCCACCGTAGTCTTTTCAAGTCAGATACCCCACCGGCATCTTTTTTTTAATTGAACAGCAGTTAAATTTTCAAATCGTTGTTGTAATATGTTTGTAAACGTATGAACCCCTAATGAAATTAAATAAAACCTATTCTAATACATATATTATTACTGAAATTATTACAAAACACAAATTAAAAACGTAATTAAGTAGAATAAAATAAAAATTATGATGCCCTTTATAGACACGTCTTTCGCACATTGACATACCTATAACTACGTGCATGTACTTACAAAATACCACAGTACAATTATACAGCTTGGGCCCGGTACCAATACAACATGCACAGTTTCTCTGTTTTTAGATAATTATTGAAAATGTAACCGGTTTCATTCTATTTTAAGTACAATTTGGCGTATATTTCAATTTTGTACATCTCAGGCATTTTTTTTGTATGAACGATGAGTATTCCCCTTTATATGTGGAATGCCGACGTGTTTCATTTCTGAAGCGTGGTGCCCCACCTCTGAGGCGTTATGCCCCACCGGTGGGGCGTACGCCCCACCATGGGAAACACTGGTCAAGACCAACCCGACAAAACCGATTTTTTTTTCCGGCATGCAGGACCAATCTTAGGATAAATTCTCCAATTTCCCGTATTTGTGCGCAATATAACGCACAATTTCACTATGTCGACATTCTTCACAATACCCTTTCAAAATATCGAACCGAAGTAACACGTACGACCACAAATTGATGCACGAATATAAAATCTATCGAGAGCAGTTCCTGTTCCGATCCTATTTTAACGAATTTAACGGTATTATATATGTTTGACGGTATGTTGTGTATTGTGTATACTTACCAATACTTACCAAGTGTTTTCGTTAAAGATTGTCGCGGAGATATAAATAAAAGAAGGGTCACCATTTGATTAATTTATTTCTCAACGCGTACAAAATTCAGAAGATAAATTTATAAGCGAGAAGTGATGCAAATGCAAATCAGCAAGTCACTAGTATGTTCTACTACACGACCGATTCAGCAAGAGGCAGAAAAGCGAATGAATTCACGGTTCTGTGCATAACAGAACGTCAGTCGATTGTCTTTTGTTTGTAGTAGGGATACCATATGTAAAAATAAATTTTATGGCTAATAAGTTGCTTGCATATTACACTATCTTCATCTTCCTCTCCCACCTTCTTATTTTGATTTTTTTCTTTATCTTGTTAGCTTCATAAATAAAACATCTAATCTTTAAAATAAATAACTTACATAAAATACAAGCAATAAATTGCCCTAATGATTTTTTTGTTTATTTACTTATTTTTTTTATAATTTTTGAAAATGAATATACAAAATAATTCAATCACATCACTACACTTAATTTTTAAGCTATGCTCGTGTAGAGAAGCAGGGTGTACATACTTATATGACACGTTTACATAAATAACGTTTCATGAAAATGTTTCAGGAAAATTATACTTGAAAAGTGCATCGTGAAAAGTTTATAATCCGAAGTTATGATTGAATATACGTAAGTATATTGTGGCGCTTAAAATTTTAACGGTAAATTCTCACAGGGTATATATATATTGTGTGTGGGGTTTTTTTTTAGTTTGTTTGATTATCGGATCTTTTTAGTTTTATTTTTTTATTAACTAAGCTTGTCAATTTGACTGTCCAAAAACGGGATTCTTCCTAGATGTACTCAATGTAAAATATCTCAAGGTAGAATGCAAGCTCTATTATTTGAGAAAATACCGAAACGTGATACGCGCTAAATTCAAAATATTGAGATGAATTATTTGTTGGCGGGTGTACATGCGGAATATGAATTGTAATATTTTTTATTGCATGTATAAAACTCAAGTGCTTCAATAAACTTATAAAAACATCGTAGGTGTAAGTTTTACAATAATATATTGTATTTTATATGTTTCTTGGGGAACTTGATCTTTTATCTGCAACCTATCTGTTTCGTGAACAAATAATTCGTTCCAATATGTAAAAACATTGCGTCGTGAAGGGTTTTTCTATAATATTAAAATTACCTCCATCTGTGAGCACGTTTTACGTTTCGTTTAGCCTTAACGATTAATGCATTGATGTGTCTCGGTAATAAGAATGATTATTATAGAATATACTACTTAATGTTAACTATGTATTGTAAATGTCAACTATGTATTTTAAATGCTAGCTGTGTATTGTAAATGTTTACTCTGTATTATAAATATTGACTATGTATTGTAAATGCTAACTATGTATTATAAATGTTAACTTTATATTTTATATGTTAACAATGTATTTTAAATGTTAACAACGTATTTTAAATGTTATCTATGTATTGTAAATGTTTGCAATGTATTATAAAAGTTAATCATGTATTGTAAATGTTATATATGTATTGTAAATGTTTGCAGTGTATTATAAAAGTTAACTATGTATTGTAAATGTTTACTATGCATTATAAATGTTAACTATGTATTGTAAATGTTTACTATGCATTGTAATTGTTAACCATGTATTGTACATGTTAACTATGTATTGTAAACGTTAACTATGCATTGTAAATGTTATCTATGTATTATAAATGTTAACTATACATTGTAAATGTTAACTATATATCGTAAATGTTAACTATGTATTGTAAATTAATTATGTGTTGCAAAACCAAAGGCGAAAACTGTACTGTACTGAATGTGATCCCACAATGAGTTTATGATGTACATACAATGCACGCATGCATTATATGCATACTTTTAAATAAAGTGTTTTTGTAATATTGTCAGATTATTCGTAACCCGGGAATTTTGCCTTCATTTGAAAAAATATACACATAGGTATATATGTACGGTGTCCGGAAACTAGTGACAAGTGTGGGAAAATGGTCAACCAAAGAGAAGATAAAAAAAAATCTTTTCGTCAGAGCATTTCTTTTTTTTTTCTCCTTTTTTTTCGACAGAGGTTTTTTTGTTTTTTTTTTTTTATTTATTTATTAATTGGAAGAAATGCATAATTATTTCACTTTCTTAACTTAAATATATAAATATTAAATTAATTAACTACATACATACATATTATTCTTAACCTATTTTAATAGTAATATTAAACATCATATTACTTAATATTATATTACGTTATTTACATACCTTACATATTATTCCTATTTTTCTCACTTATTTTGAGATTTAACAGTTTTTTTTTTAATTTTCTTATTCGATTCTCCGTTTTAAGGCTATCGGGAAGGAGATTGTATATACGAGTATATATACACCCTCATGGCCTATGTTTTTCTTACCACTTTCAGTCTTACAATTTAATATGTTGTCTTGTGTAGTGTTCGTGTACTTGTGATGTTTTTTTATAAATGCTGTGTTCGTGTGTATAAGTCCATTTTGTATTTTGTAAATTAATATTCATATAGTTTTCTGATAATTAATAAAAAAAAATTATATGAATAACGCACAAGAGTCCCAACTGCTCCCAACCGTCTGAAGCCAGTGAGACTATTGCATTCCCAATTGGGGAATGTTGTGAGGCAGAAGGTATTGGGGAGGGGAAGAGGAAGGAAGGGAAATAGGGTAATACCTGGCTATTCAGATCTGGTCACCAAACATGGCTAAAAGCCATTTCAAGCAACGTTTCAATTCTGAATGGTGGTCTTTCACCAGGGCGATACTGAGAGTATCTACCAGTCTGGAACGTGCGCAAATACACTATTATTTTAAATGAGTTAATTGTGAAATAACACAAATTAATTAAATAAAATTTACTTGCGCACGCCGGGATTTGAACCCGCGACCTTCGGATTCGTAGTCGAGAGCCTTACCCCTCGACCATGGAGGCCGGGGTGGGGTCAACGCCTAGAGGCATTTTAAAATGCAAAGAACGGCTGATAGTAGCCCCGTAGTGAGCGAATATTTTTAATTTCATCGAAAAAGAATCCAACTTCTGTCTCGAATTACTCGAAAACGAAACCTCAATATTAAAAGTTTTTCCACAAAGTCGACTCCAAATGCAAATGTAGATTTACCGGTTTCCCTTTATAGAAAGCAGTTTTAATTTCAACATGCTTACGTCCGCCTTTCTACATTGTTCGTGTGATAATACCCTTCGGAATGTTGTGAGGCCGAATGAAGTGAGAAAATGGAAAGAAGAGGATGGTTGGGAAGTATTCAGATTTCATCAAGCTAGAGCTAGTTTCCAGGAATTTCGATTGTGAATGGTGATCTCTCATCAGGCAATACTGACAGTATTTTATTCATGACAGGTGATTTAAAAAAAAAAGAACATTTTTATCGAATTAGATGGATGAAAAAGTCATGCACAAATGTGTCAGAAAACAACTCTGAGTTTTCTATGTACCTAACGTTCGTTTTTCTATCCCTGTTTTACTGGGAGGAGTTCCCGCCTCAAGGCAGAATTTCGTAGTACAATGTTCACTCCACCTTAATGCCCAGTAATTTTAAATTGATAATGAATTAGATACATATCCCAATTTAACACAGCTTCCACTTGATATCTTTACCACAATAAAAAAGCATGTACATTTTTCAAAACCACAAACTTGTGTAAGCTTGGAGCAAATAAATGAAAAGTCTTCTTTTATTAACTTTGAAACCACTTTATTGAATATTTAATCCAGCCGATTTCGGTTCATCCTGAACCTTTATCAGATTTGTATAAATACATTCAATAAAAGGTGTCTAGAGAAATTATGTTTTTCCATTTATGATTATGTTTTATCACAAAGTGATTGCTTCCCATGAAAAAATAAATAAAAAGCTTTACTCCCGGTGGTATTGTGAGGAAAATATTTGTATTCAACGTTAAGACGACAAATCAAAAAATGTTTTGCCATTTTTTTTCCGTAAACCAAATATTGACTCAACGCCGGCAATTCACGTAAGTAAGCGCTTCGACAAATAAACATTGGTTTAACTCTCGGCAAGACAGGCACACATACAAGTTTATTTGTTGAAGGCTTCCATACACGGTTTTGGGTAGTTTATATTTGTATCATGCGGTAAGTTTGCAAGGAAAAACTAAAATAAAAACATTCGCTTTGTCTAATTGGTTTCTTCGCGAAAGAAGTGCGAATGACGGAAACTATCGATGAAGAAGGGGATGCTGTGGACGATAATAGACAAGTGTCAAAAGAACTGAGCCTAGAAAGCCACAGTGGTATACTAAGACCGACTCAAAAACTTATTCATATCTCTGTATCGACTTCATAAAAACCAAAACAATTAAGGTTGAAGCAACCCCCCATACGAATATACGTGGACAGCACAAAAATACATGGCGTCTTTAATATTTCTAGGCTACCTGGGATAAACGGTTCAATAAAGATATTTATTTTTAGTTATTTATCGAATATAAATAATTAGACAAAAAGGATTGAAAATTGACACTCGAATTTGTTAATTTTGGGGACAGGGATGAAGTTTCAATTTTCTCTAATTTTACCTTTGCTAAGATCTTCAATTCCATCTGTTAAAACTTTAGCTAATCTCCAAATCATTTTTCTGTTATTGCACAGTAATTAATTGTTATTTTATTACAATAGATGTCAGCTCTATATTAATAGTAAATATGATTTATCATATACTAGCTGATGTGTACCCGGCCCTGCTCGGGATTTGTTTTTTTTTTAATAAAGTTATGAAGTTGTGAATTCTTGCTTGTCATTAGGACGGCATAATTGATTTGACAGCGAAAGTAACCATTTAAAAAAAAATAAACATTCATTTGAATATTTTATTTCATTTCAAACGTTTATTTTTTCAAAATATATCATAAAGTTCTTAAGTAGATACCTACTCGTGTTTTCCATTTTGAAAATATTCTACCCAAAAAAAAGTTTTGAATGTGTAATCTGTGGCTAACTAGAGTGTTATATCAATGGGCTAACCTAAATAAAAAATGGCGAGTTCAATGTTTTTCATACTAATTTTATAACGTTATAGCAAAAATTTTACATATTGGATTTCATTCAAACTACTTTCTAAACCTTCCCGGTACTAATAAAAACAAACTATGCTATTTTCAGCGAACCGATCAAGTAATTTTAGACAAACAAACTAACATACATTGATTTTTATATATATAATGCGCTATCTCGGACACAAAGAGAGGTATATTTATAAAAACCATGATTTACCATATCGAGTCTGTCGTAGTGGAAATATTTTGGTAATTGATTTGTATACAGTCAGTAGTTTTTTTTTTTAAATTATATAATATTTTTAATAAATTCAACAATCTAATAAGAGTCATAATGGAAAACATTTCCTGAGAAAATCTGTCAATTTTAGAAGACTATCTTAGGATTCGTAATACTTTTAAAAGAAATTGTGATCTGGTTTAGAATGCGGTAATGTACTGCTAAATATCTTGCGTTTATATTATTAATTGGGTATTATCAATTATTCTATAAATATAACTATCCTGATTTCAGCTGCATGTGTGGACCAGGGTCGCAGGTTCCAGACGTGAGTTTCGCCACAAATGTGCTGATTGCGGTAAGTCCTAACTTTGTTCGCCAGATCCCGTCTCCGGAAACTTTCTCTGTCTTCCTCCAATAATCGGTGTAAGGATTATCTCTTCGACACACTGACTTATTCACACCGGTGACGAAATACTGACGAGACTTTGTAATTATAGATTTATAATTTTGTAAAATTCTTCGATTTGCTGAAAGAATGTTTAATAAATCGCGAAACTTTCAACGTCGTTGACGTAATCCTCACAAAAAAAGTCATACAAGTTCACTTTACGAAAAAAATCTATTTTAATAAAGTATTAATAGTTCCTACGTATACAAAGAAATATGGACATAGATCACATGATCTTCGGGCTGCATCCATGAGTTTCTTCGTCGGCTCATAAATCTGAGTGATACGTAACTCAATCCTATCAATATTACTCAACAATATAATATATTTTTTAGTACTCAATTTCAACCAACCAGTGCATATCAAACACATGCACATAATTGTTTACTCTATAATATTTGTTTTTCTCATCTCTTCTTAAGTAGGTTCATAATTTTTTTTTAGGTAATATTCTTCACGTCTCTTTATACTTAATTATTATACTCTTTTTTTCTAGATATACTAGCAGCTTTTAATACAGCGCCCTTGAGGTGATTTTTCACAAAAACGGCGCTATACAAGTCATCCAACTATTATTATTATTATTATACTATATTACCATACTATGTCAATACTATCTTTTTTCCCTTCTATTTTTGTATAATATCACTTAATATGAACTTTAAGAAAATCCTGATAAACTATGAAGCCTTTAAAAACATGCCACTCGGCTACTAGGCGCAGACTCTAAGTTGGGAATCTTGTATGGTAAAATATTGGTCGAATGGTTTGCTTTCGTATTTGTATTTTTCATTTAATTTCTTTGACGCCATGTCAAAAATGTTAATATGTACAAAAACTAATTTAATGTAATATTTTCAATGCCTTTGTTTTGATATGCCCGTACGAATTTCGATCCAAAGTTATGATAAATATTTCAATTTTTAACAAAGCTGATGTTTTAAGTTTCTTTATGTTTTAAGTTCTTCAGTCCTCCGAATAAAATCCGAGATTACCCTATTTTTTTAATCACAACTACAATAGTTTATTTGAAGATATCGTCGCCCACAACAGAAACAGGCGTATCCCATTAGAAACTTTCCAGGAGAGCCAAAAACTGTTTTTTTTTTCCACATTCTTATACATTTTTTTACCAGTTTCGCTAATGATATCTTTATATCCCTATCTGGTTTTAAAATCTATTTAAGTTGGATTGCATTGTGTTTTTATCGAGATGGTTTTATAATGCGTTTATTTTAAAAAAGATTGACGAATTCTGAATTTTTCATGATTTTACTGTTGGGTTTACCCATCTTAGATACTGTGTCGTGTTTCGCATCTGATGTTCCAAATACTTTGTTATTTATTTATTTGTAAGAAACAAGCAGCTTTTAATACAGATTTATATACAAAGGAAGTTTAACAAAAGGTAAGCCAACAAAGTTTCTTGTGCTAACAGTGGTTAAGTACAGATGGTTTATGTATGAAGCTAACAAGATAAAGAAAAAACAAAATAAGAAGGAAGGAGGGGGGGAGGAAGATAGAATCGGGACAGGAGATGCTCTTGATACATTTTATACTCGTGCATCAAGTTGGGGTCGTGCGTATTACTTCGGTACGATATTTTGAAAGGGTATTATGAAGAATGTCGATATTGTGAAATTGTGCATTATATTGCGCACAAATACGGGGAATTGGAGAATATATCCTAAGATTAGTCCTGCATGTGGAAAAAAATCGGTTTGTCGGGTTGGTCTTGATGGTATGTGAATATTTATAAAGTTAATGCATACCAGAATTAAGGCATAATTACGATGGTTTTATTGATATATTTACTATTTATTTACGGACTAATTAATTGTTATCACCTATTTACAATTATTTCATTTTTTAGACAGGTGTCTAATTCCTACTACTAAATTCATGGTAAATTATGGAATTTATACTTGCTATTTGCATTTTGTTATGCTTTTAGAAATTACATAGATATTTGCGTTGTGTTAGAAGTATAAAAACCGTTTAAATAAATCAATTATGTGTACTCGTGTTTCGCATTAAAGCCGAAATTCTCTCAAAATCCTGGTGAATTGGGTACCATATTCCGGAAACTAACTTTCCGAATATTATCTTTGTCTTTTCCTTTAATCCTCCTTTTCCTTTCGCCCCAAAATTACGAACATTTTTGCTCTTGTTTTGTGTGACTTAAAAAATATAAAAATACATATTTCATCTCCTGGGTGGATCTTTAACAGTTCAACATTCGAATTTTACCGACTTGGATTAATTCCCAATTCAACATTGTTGAAGTAAGCTGCAGCGGACATGCATGTCCAACTTGTGACATCTATTGTTACAGTAGAGCTCCTGCCAAACTCTGCAGCTGTCGAACAATCCACTTAACTCTGCGGTCGAATCAATGAGTGCACGATGCTTTAAGTATCACCCTGGTACCGGACCACCGCCGTTTACAAATGAAACTTCTAAAATTTGTTAATGACTTTGGTATTGTTTTGTACATACTATACAGATTTTCTTACATTTGGATTTGGATATTACGTATGTTCAGAGTTCCTAAAACAATTTGATTAACAACTTCTAACGCAATTATGAAATGGAATTTTTAATTCGTATTTTATATGTGCTTCCTGTTTACATTCATGGTTGTATACTATTACTGCATATAAGTAAGGTTACACTATAATGGATATATTAGAGGAGAGTCAGCCTTTTTCTCTGATTAATTATTCATTACGTACTTTTCTTCTGTTTTGCTTATTAATCGATTAATTTCTAATGATTATAATTTATCTAATTTTTTACCCTTATTGCACACATGTAATATTGTAACATTTGTGTCCTTATGAAATGAATGGTGATTGTCTATTAGATGGTGAGGTTTATGGTATGGTTTAGGTATATACCTTAGATTTAGTATTCATTGTGCCAGTCTGACGATGCCCGTGATAGAGTGAAACCGGTCCGGTGGAAAATAAATTAGTGGAAAGGGGTTACAAAGGTTTTTTAAACAAAAAAATCATTTTTATATGGAATTCCACCATGAATTAACGGTTTCAAAATTATAAATAACATAATTTGACACTTTTATCCAGAGTTTAATAGTTTCAAATAACCTATTTCCACTTGACGAAAAACACCGTACTAATACATGCTTATTATTATTTGTAGCTTAGTTTAATTTAATTTTAAAAAATAAAATAAAACAATAACTTTGTTTATATCACTTTTATTTATACTTTAGCCGACCGGGTTTCGGTACTACCGTAACTTCTTCAGGGCAGTATACAACTAAACTATGAACTAAGATATACACGTGTTATAGATCGATACAAACAGGCTAGTGGAAGAGTGTGCACTTTGTTTATTGGGAATAATTTAAGAATTGGACTTTTATTTAAATGTATTTGATTATTTATGAGTCTACTATTAGTGTTTTTGGCTTTCCTTATTTCTAACGCTTCTAAGTTATCTAGTCGAATGCCGGTTCCATTTTCATGCAGTAAACTAGTGCCTGAATGATACACATGTGTATCTTAGTTCATAGTTTAGTTGTATACTGCCCTGAAAAAGCTACGGTAGTAGCGAAATCCTTTCGGCTAAAGAATAAATAAAAGTGATGTAAACAAAGTTATTGTTTTATATTTTTTAATTATAATGTCACATCACCAAGTTACAGCTTCATATGAAAATATATTAGTATAGACATGATTATGTTTTTGAATAAGATTATTTTGATAGCATACCGTTAATCCAAATGCCCCTCACCAAGTTCATCACCATTATGCATTTATTTCCATATTCATGATAATTATTATTTGACGTTTTCATACACTGTTTCAGTAACAACGCAGTTTCTAGTCAATTTTGAGAAATAATATTTACATTTTCTGTATGCTGTAATCTAAACAAACACAATACGTCAAGTATTTAAGTCTAAGCCTTCGAAACTTAACATAGTATTTAGTTAATCCTGGAACAAGGTTAAGGTCGCTTTTTCTTCTCGCAAGAGGTTTACATTAAAATACAGGCTGTTTATTTAAACTCTTTGAGAAAAGATCTTAACTGGATTGAAAACCCTAACCAAGGAAAGGAAAATGACTTGGTTATAAACAATTTACTAAATTTACTTCGTGTACTTACTAAATAAAATATATTTAATATGTTGTTGCATCCTCTTCGGGCTGCTCCCTGAGTTTCGTCGTCGGCTCACAGAGCTGAGTGATGCGTGAATCAATCTAATCAATATTACTCAATATTAATATATATATTTTTAGTACTCAATTTTGAACCCATTTTTTCCACGTAGCAACAACCAGTACTTATCAAACACGTATACAAAATTGCTTCCACTATAATACTTGTTTTTCTCATCTCTTCATAAGTACTTAACTATTATACTGTGTTCAAATTATCTGGTATACGTAAACGATTACTCTATACTTTTTTGTTGTCTCTTTGAACTTAACTATTATTCTATATTAATTATTATACTATACTCAACTTTTCACATCTCCTAATACTTAATTATTATAGTTTTTTCTTGATATATTATATTACCATACTATGTTAATACTAGCTTTTTTCCCTTCTATTTTTGTATAGTGACATTTAATTTGAACTAAACTTGTCAATTTGACTGTCCTGAAACGGGATTTGTTCCTATTTGGACATTCAAAGCTTTCTTACATTTTGTTGTTGAATAATGTTTGTTTCAAATAAATAAAAATTATTATTATCATAAGGTAATTAGATTTATTTGAAATATCGCACGTTTGTGCGTATTTCTGTGCAATGACAGTAGTTTAAATTGGTAAGAAATAGTTCGGAACACCCACCCGCAGTCCACCCTTACCTCACAGAAGTCCTACGATAAATTAGTGATTATTCTATAATTGTGTACTTGTATGAAATTTGAATTCAGAAGAGTTTTTTGTAATTTTATTAAAATATATATATATTTTATTTTATAATTACATTTTCAAAAAAAAAATACAATGCAAAGTCCCAATAAACTATTTTTTTTAGATTGTCTACACGGAACTTGTAATTCAAAACACAACATTTACAAATTGATAAACTAAAGTTTTTAAGACAAGATTTTTGTGCATAGCGCAAAGGGTAACAATTATTTTTATAAACAATAATTATTAGCCTGAAACACTCTATCAGAAGGGTGCAGGTTCGAGTCCTGTCGGCGACATTTATCTTTTTGGATGAGTGTTTCAGGCTAACAACATTTACAGTTACGGTTACGAAATATATACGAGTATGTGTAAAAATTAAAAAAAAAAAAAAAAACAAACGATAACAATAAATCTTACATAAAATAATACTTCCTTATTATCTAATAAAAATTGCTTCCTTCAGCTAGCCAAGTTTTCAATATAATTATTAACTGTTAAGTTTTATTACAGTAATAATGTAATAAGTATTAAGGTGCTGAAATATAATTTTGTCCCGCAGAATTTATCTCACTGAAAATATTTTGAGACTCTGATCAAAGTATGGAATATTATGCCTTTTTTTACAGTAACTCCTCTTCCCTGGGGGAAATAATTTCCCTCAAGACCTATATCATCTTTGGGAATGCTGTGTGGCGGGTCTTTTAAAGGATAGGAAGGATTGAACTTGGATCTTGAAGAGACCCATGTTGTAGGATGGAGGAAGCACGATAAATGAAGCACCGGCAGATTATTCCACAGCCGAGCTGTTGAATACAAAAACGAGTCGTAGAAGCGACCCGTTCTCATGTGCAAATATAGGACGCACGTTTGGCATGTTTCCCGACTGTGCACCAGTACCGATGACGCTAGTTCCTCAGAAAGTCAAGGGTTTTTTTTTTTCAAATATTTTGGGGCTCCCGACCAGAGGAGGCTGCCTAATTCTACATTGAGCGATTTTGGTTTTGCGTTTGAGATTTGTACAGGGTCAGCAGTTGTATACTATCTGCGGGCTCTGTACAATACGCCCAACTTCTGAGAGGCTAACTTTACTCTGGCTTCAATGGAGCCCCCATACCTGAGCTGGTCATTCAAGGTTACACTAAGCATATCAATGGAGGGCTTGTTGGGAAGATTGCTTCCATTAAAGGAGACTAGATTGTCATTTCGGTCTCTTTTAGACGTAATCAGACATGATTGGGTCTTTGAAACATTAAATTCGACGAGGTTATTCTTACCCCAAGAGCAGACCCTCTCAAGGTAACCGTCCATTCTCTGCTTCAAAGCTTCCGAGCCGTTGAAGTTTGTGTGCCCTTTGGGGGCTTGTCAAACAAAAAGCTATCATGCCTTTGTTCGTATAAACTTTTATGAGCTAATAATTTAATCAATGAATTTTGCACTGATTGATGTTTGTTTTACAGGAAAGTCCCCAGGCTGTAATTCCATACCTTATAACAGATTTCAAGCACATTGGAGAACTTTTCATTACTGTTTATCCAAATCTTAATCTAGAAATGATTTTCATTTCCGGCCTGTTCGGATTAAATTTAGCAAATCATGATGTTGGGCTAGAAGTGCACACACGCAGAAAATCGACGTGCAACTAAACACTGCTGTACGCACGGTGAGTGGAACACTTCCCTCCACCCCACTACAATGGCTCCATATCCTCTCGAAGATCGTACCGCCCACTGAAAGGCAAGAGACAACAACCCTCAGGGAATAAAAAAAGGCCGTGAATGGTAACATTCGACTTCATGATGACCTTGCAAAACTCCCGGCCAACTGCCTGACGTCCAAGAAACCTTTTTCGATTGAAGGCGAAAGACTGCTTCTATCTTCTTCTTATTATTATTATTATTATTATCAAATTTGGTTCTCTCTCTCTCGGAAGACGTGGACCTCATTAAACCGCATCTGGTGCTGTCACAGCCGTTGTGCATATAGGATAGATAAATGAGGCCTAAAGGATTCCGAACTTTGTGAATATGAAAACATTCAAACAACAAAACACATCGTAGAAGAATGTCCCCTTCATCAGTTTCCCTATGGCACATCTGTGCTGAACCAAGTGACTCCCGATGCCGTCGACTGGCTGAAGAACCTCAGCATCCCACTATGACCTCCACCAACTCACCTCCACTATAAGAAGAAGTAGGGCTGTCAACTGAACTGTCAAGTGAGCGTTAGCGTTCGCCACAACATGTTTGAGAATTTTTTAATCCTATTCCCATATTTATTATTACTTTATAACATAAATTCCCTGACTAATTCAATCAATTTATCGTTATCCATCTTCTCGGTTTTAGCAATATCTGAAGATGACGGTACTAACGGTATGTGTTCATTCTAACTGCATAGGTGCAGACATCACAAGCGGCACCTCAGACAATCTCATACGATGCTTGCCCGCCCTTGTGCGGATACGTCACCCTTACGTACGCTGTAATATGTACGATGGTAGATGTGAATAAGCCCTTAAAGATTAAACAACCCTGCTTAAGAGATAGATCCAATAGTCAGTGTATTCTGTATTTAATCATTGTAGAAAATAATATTAACATAACCCAAATGAAACATGAAAACGGAAAAAAATAGAGAAAATAAAACGATTTCAGTTGCATCTGGGACCCGAACCCAGGGCCTCTGCCTATCCGGGGCAACCGCTTAGCCAACGTAGCTAATGAGACCAGTTCAATTTATGTTATCTTCATCGATATCATATCTCAAATTCAAGATTTGTAAATATTATTCTCCATTTTTAATCCCATATTATATCTTATTAATGATTACAAAGTTCCTAAGGAACACAATTGCAAACTAGACGGTGTCTCGGATTAATATCAGATATTTTAATTCCGACTGAAATATTTTTATTTTCTGTCGTTTTCTGTTTTTGTTTTCATGTTTCATTTAGGTTGTGTTGATATTATTTTCTAGAGTGATTAAATATTAAAATGAGGTTCATAAATCTCAATTAAACTAATTAATAATTAAAAATTAATTATATTCTGTGTTTGATGTACGCACCGGCTGATTAAAAACTATTCTGCGACTATTTCCACTGTGGAACGTAAATCGGCTCATCGTTATTATTTTGAAGATCGTGCAATGCGGTACAAATATTTAAAAACACTGATAAATTTAGCGGAAAACAGCTTCAAACAACCCTGAAACTGGGCATATCACATATCAGTTAACAAATTATTTGAAAGGTGAGTTAAATATTAAGGTTTTATGTTGTAACTAAGTTAAATAATGCTTCGAGTTCATTCTTAGCAGGAGCTTGACTTTCTCTAGGAAATAATAATAGTCGTATATTGATTCTGGGGAACTTTTATTTATGTGGGTACGTGAAGTGTTTAAAAAAACGCTACAAAAAAAAATGTAAAAATGGATATTGGATACACAACATATTTCGTGGAACTCTAAGAAACTATTTTTTTTTTACTATCAAAAGCTCTTGAATCTTTGAATTCTGCCACTGGGGACATAAACCGATAGAAGTGCTGTGTGACTGCGTTTGTGTTGTCAAAGTTGTTGGGTAAATTTTATTTAACTTCGGGCAAAAACAGTTTTAAATAAAACTTGAACAATCTATTTCACTGGCCTGTGAAGCTTTGAAGTTATGATGTGTAACCCCTACCCGTCCACCTATACACCAGCTACAGCTACACCTACCTCTACCTCTCCCCCTACCCCTACCTCTAGCCCTACCCCTACCCCTACCCCTACCACTACTCCTACCCCTACCCCTACCCCACCCCTACCCCTACCCCTACACCCCTACCCCTACCCCTACCCCTACCCTTAAACCTTCTCCGGACAACGCAGATCATTTTCCGACAAAATTTCCATGCGTAAATAGGTCCAGTTTTTTTATCTATAGCGAATACACTTATGAACATTGCCTTTTTCTTAGATATTTCAATAATTCAATTTTCTTTATTTCATTACACGTATTACGTATATCACAGACTATTCGCTCAGTGGATTCTGTACTACCCGGTTCATTCAGCATCGCAGCATAGCCAACATTGGAAACGCCATAGTCCCACTGGCTTCGGCAGACTCTAGTACAATGATAATCAAATGAAAAATACAATGAATCCCGTACATAAGTCAAGTAAAAAAAATTAACCCATCGACCATGAGCCCCGTACGGCACGAGTCCGGGGTCAGTGACGACGAATACCGAGACTGTCTCGGATCTACAGAAGGTCGAACGGTCGAACAACAAAACTGGCAAATCTCTGGAGAAATTGGTATCATCACACAACTAATATTTTAAAATGACAAATAATCATAAACATTATAAGTTTGAAAGCCGCATTAGATTTAATACACCAAAGTAGATTTCCAAATGTTAGTTTCAAATTAAACCAGTGATTTAATTTAATTTTCATAGATTAAGGCCACGCATTCATCTCCGAGAATTTAGATTTAGACAAGAGGTCTGTCTAGCATCGGCTCTGAATCCCGACTGACCGCTGTTGAAAGGCAGATATGATCATTCGAAAGATAGAAAGAGCGCGCCAAGGTGAAGAGCATTTAGAATAAATGGGCGTAAGTGACAAATCTAAAAATATTAATAAAACTCGACATATTTAAGATAGATCAAAAATCTCGAAACGATTGTCTTAAGTAGCATTTTAAGAAACGCTATAATTTTTCTCAAGCCTATAACAAATTTCCATGGCTGTGACATTATTTTTTTAGATTAATTGAAGATATTATATTTACAGTTAGTAGTTGTTTCAGAGTGGTGGATGTTTAATTATAAAGTTTGATTGTGTAATACTCATATTTACGAAAACCTTTTCAATTCTGACCATACCACTAACAACTGAGATACTCCACTAAAATTTCAAAATAATGTTGGGTTTTCTGTATTTTATTATTGCCGGTTTCTTCTATCTTAAACCCTTAAAATATTGCTTTTGGGATATCGTAGAATAACTATGGAGAACAAATCCACAACAAATCCTGAAATCGGAGATTCGAATAAACATCCATATTTTTAAAAAAAATACTGAGGAAATAACAACATCCAAGTTAGGAAATGGGAAATAAGAAACCGAAAGATAAATATGAAGTCAAGGTAAGGTATTAAAAATAATGGCAATGAGTTGAAATGGTTTACCTCTATTGAGTAGTTTACGTGAGAAAATCACCGCAAGGGCGTTTTACAAATAATTTATGCAACCTAGACTATGCAACATAGACTTATAAGTAATACCTTATAGCCAAAATTTATTACTAATGACTTGCAAGTAAGATTTACAACTGTTGACTTACAACTAAGACTTATGGCTAGCAACTAACCACTGAAACTTGTAACTTTTTTTTTTTTTTAAATTTAATGTAAATCAAAATTTATAATTTTATTGTTAAGTTCTGCAATTATTATTAGTTTTCATTATTTGGAATGAGCCTAAAAAACCCAAAAAGTAAAAATCCTAAACTTAACAATAGTGGCATGTACGAATTAAAATGTGACCAGGCCAGGTGTTAAATAACAGAACAAACCCGTTTTTTTTTAAATTTTCGGTGTATAGTTACGATTTTTTTCTATCAAGGGAATTTCATATAATTACATTTTTAGCCCGTTGATTGATTAGAGATTATTTTCAAAATTAAAAATATTTTTTTTTTAAGTACATAAAACCTCCAGTTTTTAAGGGATATTTGTAAAATATATCCATAGAAATTCTGTTTTGCAGAGCCTTAATTCTTTCGAAGGCCAATGGGTTAATATTACATTATTCTTAGCCGTTCTTACAAAAACGAAACGTAGAGGAAAGATGATTTTATATTGATTCCCGTTATTAGAAAGGAAATGAAAAATTAATTCACATTTTTTGAAAAATATTACTTTTTGTGAATTTTTCCAAGAAAACATATTGGCTGGGATAATTTCATTTCTTCGTTTCTCGGCAAGAAGACCCTGTTTTTTGGTACTGCTTTTATCATGTTTGTACTACTATGGATTTTATGAAGGCAAAGGCCATATTAGACCTTTTTAAACTGAAACGTGAAGAAAATAATATGTATATTTTTGGAATACATCAAAATTTCACAAAGGGACCCAAGAATCAACAAATTTAATTATTAATTTATTTTAGACCGGAGCAGTTTTGCCCGTTAAGAAACAGTTTTATCAAATTTGCTTTATTAGATTTTGGTAAGATGCGTTACTCCCAGATACAGCAGAAGTCATTAAAAGAAGTAAAGTTATTAATTTTTTTTTATTTGAAACACATTATTTGACGTTAAAATGTAAGAAAGCTTTGACTGCCCAATTAGGAGCAAATCCTGTTTTAGGACAGTCAAATTGACGAGTTTAGTTCATATTAAGTGTCATTAAATATAAAGAGATGTGAAGAATAGAACAGAAAAAAACAATTGTGTATTCCAGATAATTTGAATATAGTATAATAATTAATACAGAATAATAATTACGTTCAAAGAGATAAAAAAAAGTATGTAGTAATCGTTTATATTTGTTTGGTAGGTACTGGTTGGTGAGACGAGGAAAAAAATGCGTTTAAAATTGAGTACTAAAAAATCATAATATATTTGAGTAATATTGATAAGATTGAGTGAGATAACCCATTCCTCTTGGAATGGTATGGCTTGTCACGTGTTCAAGTCTCGGTCGTAACCTAATTTTTTGTTTTTGTTTTTTTTGGGTATTTTTATTTCAATAATTATGTAATATCATGTGTTTACTACAGTTTATTTTCCCACGAATATAAAACCCATCTCCCTCCTTTACGTGGAGAACCAACAGCTGCCAACGTCAGCAATATAATATAGATGGTGAGAAGGAAGCACTCGTCCGCAGTATTCTGGATTACATTCTCCCTTTGAACGGAACCTGCGTAATTCTAAAGATCGAAAAACACAAAAGGTTTGTGGTAAACATTTGTACAAGTGATATCCGGAAGCATAGATTGATTTATTTACTATTTTCCACTTTCTTTCCAGACCAAGCCAAAACATTTTGGAAACATTTTTTTTTTTTAATGTAAAGATCCTGGAATTCAATGTCCTTATTCCCATTATATTTTTTGTATGAATATTTTGTATGTATTCAAATAGGCTGGATTCAGTGGGGCTATTGCGTCTCCAATTTTGCGAGGCTAGCGGGGGTGGAAGGGTATACACGTGGTCCCTAAACTGGAAACATGTAAATCTACATCACATTTGAGGCGCTGAGAACGCCTTTTGAGTAGTTTTGAGAAAAATGCTTTTAAAGTTTTTGATAATTTTGTTAATCCTTTCATTCCATCAATCCACTTTGATTTCGCTGATGCCAAACAAACTTAAGTGACAAAAAATATAATTTTTAATTTTATAGAATCTAAAAAATAAACTTTTGTTTGTTATTAATTAGACCGTTGGGTTCCTATGGCACATACTTTTAACAGATTCCGTCTATGACACACAATTAACATGATGTTTTAATCAATCAATTAACAATATTCACCGTTGAGTCTGTGCGGCACGAAAATATTACAGTTGTCTATAAAACTATATGCAAAGATAAAATTTTAGTCAAATGGCGCTTAGGCCTCTCTGTTCCTCAGCGCCTCATGGTTGAACTTATTTTTGTTTAAGCTTTCGTTTTCGAGTAACTAGCGCTAAAATTAAATAAATATTAATATTATGTTGATATTAATCCGAGACACTGTCTAGTTTGCAATTGTTTTCGTTAAGAACTTTGTAATCGTTACAAAGATAGCTGCCAATAATATGGGATTAAAAATGGAGAATAATATTTACAAATCTTGAATTTGAGATATGATATCGATGAAGATGACATAAATTGAACTAGTATCATTAATCAAGTTGGTTAAGCGGTTGCCCCGGATAGGCAGAGGTCCTGGGTTCGAGTCCCAGATGCGACTGAAATCTTTTCATTTTCTGTCGTTTTTTTTCCGTTTTCTTGTTTCATTTAGGTTATGTTAATATTATTTTCTACGATGATTAAATAAAAAACAGTTCTTGGGTTGCAATCTTCTTTGAATTTTATATGGAAAATATTTAACTAATCGTGATCAAACTATCACATGTACTAACCGATATCCGAAGGAGGACAAATACAACTATGAGAAATATTTTCTATGGCTTGCGTCAGAAATCGCATTCAGCAGACGATGTTGATTTTCTTTCGAATTGTTACAACATTTGAGTCCTTTGACTTTAAATGGATTATTTTCATGGTCGAATATAGTTAAAATATAGTACAAATAATATATTTTTAAATTGATGTAATATCTTCAAATATTGTTTAATTTAATTATTTTTTTTTACAGTTACTCCTCATAAAAAGACCTGTGGGAAATACTTTCCCTCAAGACCTATATCATCTTTGAGGATGCTGTTTAAAGGGTATTTTAGAGGATGGAAAGGAGTGAACCAGGGTCTTGAAGAGACCCATGTTGTAGGAGGGAAAAAACACAGAGGCTGGCAGATCATTCCATAGCCGAGCTGTTGAACACAAGAACGAGTCGTAGAAGTACCCGTTCTCATGTGACAAATGTCAACCGTGTGCAAATGTTGGGCGCGCGTTTGGCGTGTTTCCCGACTATGCACCGGTGCCGAAGGGATCAATGACGCTAATTCCTCAGAGCATCTTCCATTAAAATGCCGGTAGAATAAGGACAGCAATCCCACCTGACGTCTGTGCTCCAAAGATGCAATCCGTTTGTTAAGATAGGCGAATCTATCAAGCGGACAGTCCATTTCTGCACACAGTTAAGGGTTTTTTCAGATATTTTGGGGCTCCCGACTAGAGGTGGCTACCAAATTCTACAGTGGGGCGCACTTACGATTTGTACAGGGTCAGCAGTTGTGTACTATTAAAGTATCTGCGGGCTCTGTACAATACGCCCAGCATCTGAGAGGGTAACTTTACTCTGGCTTCGTTGGAGCCCCCATACCTGAACTGTTCACTTAAGGTTACGCCAAGCATATCAATGGAGGACTTGTTGGGAATATTGCTTCCATCAAAGGACACTATAAATGTTCTTAATTCAAAATCCCTCATATTGAATTTTACAAGTCAGCTACTTTATATTGAGGGCATGTTTATTCTTCGTTTATTTAGCCCTAAATGTTTGGCTTTGGAACGATCTGCCGCCCTCCTACAACATGAGTATCTTCAAGACCCATGTTCACTCCTTGCCATCATTTGAAAGACCCTCAAAGAAATAATTACCTCCCTCAGGGTTTCCCGTGTGGAGTAATTGCTTTTTTATGAGTCTTGAATCCCTCTGTACTAAGTTAATAGAGGCTGTTATTCACATAGAATTTTATGATAAAATTTGAATGAATTATGCAGTCGCGTTCTTTATAACTTTGACATTTTAAACTGCAGGAAGATAAAATGACTTGAAATTATGAAATTACGTATTTTTGGTTACGTTTGCTGCATTGAATTAAGATCTGATATCTACTATAAGAGATCAGTCACATAAATTAAATTGATTCCAAAAAAATAATAATATTGAATGATAAATACCAATAATTAAAGTGATAATCTTGCTACAAAAATTAAACGGTATCATGGTCCTAAACATAAACCATGTCTTTGGATAGATAAAGAATACCACAATTAAACACTAAGTGAAAATCTTTGTTAATTCACATAATAAAAATCATTATCGATTGCTTTTTCAGCTTAAAAAACAAAGTGTTTAGGGTTGAGCTGTTTTCTATATATCTACGGTCGATTTTAACCTACAATGAATATTAAAATCTCTCGCCGTTCCGACCCTTAAGAAGGTTTACTCTGTGACGGCAAGTTGAGGTTTTAGGGTCTGTTTAAAGGAATTTATGCAGTAAGAAAAAACGAACCTCAGAAGTCAGAGTTTGTCAACCGTTTTCGGTCATGATATTTAAAGTATGTTCCAGTTTATGAAAAACTGAAATAATCAGATCAAGAAAATGCATTCACTATTGACCTGGTGAGAGACAGATATTTCAAGTCGAGAAGTTCCTTGAAAGAGCTTTTCTAATGTTACATTGTGTTCAAAGACCAGATCTAAATAGCCAGGAACTTTGAAACCTCTTGCCATACTGTCTCTTGACGAAGAAATTTGCAACATTTCTCTATAAAAGTATTTACCATGATCCCTCTAGCAATAAAAACCATTACAAAATTAACCCACTTCAAAAGAAGTATTCAGATATCTATTGTCACAGGAAAAAATAATATAGATATGATGTTGCAACTGAACAGAGATTAATGGTCACGGTATGTTTTCTTCTAGATTATAGAATTTTTATTCATTTATTGCTTTATAATTTTCCCGTGGTAAAATTATTAAATAATTACGTAACTTGCTTAAAAAATTAACAAATAAACTCACAATAAACTTACGTAATTTACAATCCATACATAAAAAAACATGTACAATGTGACCGGTGAAAATTGAAAAATACCTAAAAATCAGGAAAAACTTAGATGATCTCCTCATTTCAAATAATAATATATCAAAAACTTGAGTCGGGCCATGTCAGAAGTTGGAATAATAGAAGAAAATTATGAGACGATGTATGAATGTGAATGAATCAACAAGTGTATGCCAAGATCGAGTTGTTTGGCGGTACGTCCTCTCTGCCTACCCCTTCAGAGAAACGGCGTGATGGTTAGTTAGTTAGTTAATATGAATAATTTCGCAGTTACCACAATAAAACATTTTTCAACATATCACTTTAGAGGTGTGAAAAAGCCAAAAATAACTGCAATGCTTTGCAATTTCAGCTTTTCCAATGATAAAATATTTATAAAATAAAATCTCTAATAATACTCCTCCAACTTTTAGAAGTGAAACTTCAAATCATTATGAAAATACACGATCATAGATTGTAGGTATAAAGCTAAATTCCTTCGAGAAACTTATAAAAATAAATTACAATAAAATATTATATTTCTATAAGTTATTGAAGGAATTTAGCTTTGAACCTAAAATATCAACTTATTCCATTTCATATTCTACACCCGCCAGCAAATAACCTTGAAATAATCTAGGAAACCAATACTAGAACATAACTGTGTTTATTTAACTCCAACATTATAACATGTTAATCTGACCTTAATTTGTATATCCAGCATTAAAATAAATCGATCGCTTATAATCTATTACGCATAGGTAGGATCGGTGATCGTGCTTTCGGACTATCAGAACCTAAAGCCTGGAATGAACCGCCGCATGACTCAAAGATTATCAAATTATCAAAGACTCGACAGAATTCAGAAGTAAACTTAAAACTCATCTTTTCAGACAATCGTATCCATAAATTGAAGAAATACACACGTAAATTGCTTAGCTAGGCAACCCGGTTAGTGCTTACCGAATTAAATAGAAAAAATTAAAAAATCTATGTGCAAATGCGTCCACATCACGCAACACTGTAAATAACTAAAAGTGAAAAAATAAATAAAAAATGTTAATATCTATTAAAAGCTTCTTTAGGGTCATTTCGTAAATATTTTCCAGTCCTTAAAATTATAAATATTTCAATAAATATCCACTCTTCTCGTGCCACCAATCTTCTAATAAATGTAACATCAATAGAAAAGGAGGATAAAATAGCAACTGTAAAACTATCTTCTCTATACTTAAATTTTCTAATAAAACTGTGTTCATCTGAAGCGACCTGCCAGGTAAGTATGTTTTTCTCTATCTGTTTGTACATAATTAGATAAAGAATAGGAAGTAATATTTGTACAGCGCCCTTGAGGTGATTTTTCACAAAAATAGCTCTATACAAATCATCCAATTATTATTATTTTTAGGAGAGAAATAGAGGACTCGGTTTTCGAACTAGCCGATATCTACAATACGAACTGGGTATTTAGATTATCTCATATGTCCATAGATCTTCAGCTGTCATATTACAGTCGATATAAAAATAAAAATAAATTGCGCGTCATCTCTAAAGTGTTTTCAGCCAAAAAGTTAATTTCTTGTTGTAACTTTGCTGATCTAAAACATAATTTTTATTAAGTCAAATGTTTTTCTGGGTTATTAAATACAATTATAACATTGTTTTGTTTACAACTGTATGTAGCATTTTTCGGTTATTTAGTAATCAGCTGAACAAAGCTGCGAGTGCAATATTCTGTTTGCCATATAAAATGATACATTTAACAAATTGCATGATATGGAAATAGAATATAAAATAAATACAAAGGTGAACATATATTAACACTTATCGGTTGCGCTGGTTCATTGAATTCCGTTATCACAGTTTAAATTAATACCAATTGATTTGCTCAAATATGCAGGGGTTAAATAGGGAAAGGTAATGATGGAATCCAAACGACTTACCCTTTATCCTTGTTTCGTCACAAGACTCTTCTTTGTGGTGGAACTTGAGCACATATGTAAATGTTCAACATAAATTACAGACATTAAATGTCTGCAGCGGAGCACACTAACGAATACCACGGCGGTCTAGTAAAAACAATAGATTGATAGCATAAAACACAAGACGAATTGCGTTGCGAGTGCGGATGGTGCGTGCTTGACGAGATCACAGGTGACAATGTGTTGCGAGTAGAGTCGATGGACTAGGTATGGATTACAATTGGGTAGGTTTATTAGGATGCATATTATTGTGCAAATCAACTATTAGGCTATCCGAATTGAACCGTAACCGGCGCAACCACTTGTAACTACGGTGGCTTGAGGGAAATTCTCCATCTACGGTGTAAGGGCGCGCCTTGCCACTGGGCGACGGCCTGGACAAGAGTGTTTTTCGATCTCCGGTAGCGCTGACTCGTCCCGGCTACTCTGTTTCGCATCAAAGCAGCGAACCCAAGCACTCTTCCCTCTGCGAACTTCTGCGAGGCGCTGCATCGCCAGGGGAGGCCAAACAGCGCTTTGCATGCTTTGTCATACTGTACTCATGAGTGTGTTCATTAAGTCTAGAATTTAAGCGTTCTTCCTTAACCCATTAATGGAAGCGAGAAATAAATTTAAATCCCGTTTAAATTAGGCGTTTTTCTCATATTTTTTATTAATCTTTGTCGTTTGTGATAATAAATATTGCGATCACTCATAATGAACACATTTATTGCTAAAATTGATTGAAAATATTCATAATTCACTCGTTTATGTATCTGTGAGGTGATCGGAAAATTTCACTCAATATTTCCCACCATACAATGAGACGTAGGCTGTAAAAAAATATTAAACTTACCTTTGAAAAAGGGGCGAAATCTATCTGCTACTATGAAGATTAATAAGGAAATATCTCAAGGAAAACATATCTTGAAGAAAACTAGCGCAATCGGCACAAAAATTAGTTTGAAGTTGGACGGAATATATTTTTTCCTCGCTTCTATTCTATGTTAAAATATATTATTTTAGGGATAGTTATAAAGAACCGGCTGACTCAGCAATGAAGGAGCCGACTAAGAAAACTGTGAAAATTCTTCAAAAATTTCGGAATTTTGGGCACTTTTACTACTTGTTAAATGCTAGTGAAATATTAGTGTAACAAAAAGATTAACAGAAAATTTTGTTAAAACATTTTCGGTTTAATAAGTGTAAATATGTCAGCAAAATGTTTGCTTTTAAAGGTGTCTTCATAAAAACATATTGTGACCGTTAGAAAAAAGCGACTCCTCAATGCCACTTCTCCCCTACATAAAATTGAGTTTCTCTTCTGCTTATTCTACATGCTCATTTTGCATAAAATAGTATTGATACATATACAGCGCCGTTGAGGCGATTTTTCACAAAAACGGTGCTATACAAATTATCCCATTATTGTTACCAATATTAATTACATCGGAAAACTTTGCGACTACGTAACGTTGAAATTTTCGTAGTTTCTTATATTCCTGTATATATTTTTTTATGTGACACCTCACAAGAGCGGTATGGAGCACATGCAGGGAAATATATCGCCTCCCGGTTGGGCAACGTTGTGAGGCGGGTTAAGGAGGGGACTTCAGGAAGGGATTGTTTTAGAGAATAATTGTTTTATTGATATAATTGTATTATATTATGCACTTGTATATTATGTATCATGTAGCTAGTACTATTTTTATTTTTAAAAAAAACTTTCCCTTTATAACTTCTCTGTGTCATGCACTCATACATTATTATACAAACACACATATTATAAATATGTTACACTTATATACCTACTGTGTATTATGTTTTTTTTTTGTTAACTTAAAGCTTTTTTTTTCTTTCTGTCCACAAAATCATTTAAATGTTAACCCTTTAGGTGCCACCGAACGATATACCGTTCCGATACATTATTGTACTTGAGTGCCACAGAACGATATATAGCTCGAGCCATAAAAATCGTCACGCGTTACCCACGGTTCTTAAATTACGTCACGTTATTGAAAACATGTGTCTAAAAATAAAAGTAACCAAAATAAAAAAATATACATATCTTCATGGATTATCGACACTTCTCCAGCATTTTTAAAAAATACATGTGGCACCTAAAGGGTTGAAATATCTAAAAGCCCATCGGAGCGTTAATAAATTAATAATTTTTAAATTTTTTCAAACGGTTGCTAACTTTGTGGCGTTATTATTAATTAATAAATTTAAAATGTACTAAATACATAGTACACTTTTAATTATTTAATTAATAATTTTAAATTTGGCAAAGATTTCAATATTTGATAATACCCACAAATAGGATTCGCAACTTATTTTGAAATTTTTAAACAAATATACGTTACTACAACAATGTTTCGTGCTCTCCGACCGAATCGTTGACGATTTTTACCCTATGCATATAACACAAAAAAAATTACCAGCAGCTGATAAGTTCTTCGACCGGAGAGAGTACGTTTATTCCTAGAAAATTTTGATTCGAAAAACTGAACCCTTTTCAAAATAACGGTAAAATTAAGCTTTTTTTTTCAAATTTATCGTCCAGAAACGTCCGATAGAAAGGTTGCCGTCGTAAAGAAACGATGCATTCTCACCTATAAAATAATAAATACATTTTTCGGAACAATATATTTCTGGGTAAAAGTACACATTATTTATGGACCATGTTAATTCTGACAATGTAGATTGTAGTATCGACATGAAAGGTAGCGCGGTTTATACCCGAGGTAGACAGCGTTTGCTTTATGATTATGGGATTGGTTTTCGATTCCTGCAGACGCTTTTTTGTAGACACTTTCTTTATCGTACAGATTTCTTTTAAGTTTGGTTGGTAGATTCCAGAGAAAATAAAACAATCGAAATTGTGGGACGCTTTCGGCAGAAGAAATCTAGTCATTAGGATAGGGTGGGGGGGGGGGCTTGTAATAGCGGTAAATTTATAAAATCATTAGCTTTATTACCCGGCTTTGCTCAAGTTTCAACTAAAGATGTGATGTCTTGTATTATTGTTTGGCAGTATTTAATCGCCATATCGTGAGTGATTGGAAAGTTTCCAGGAGATTCTGTCGTCTGTAGAAGTCAATATGTAGTAAGAATAATGTTCAACTTGGGCGGGTATGGGTACCGCCGCCCAGCGAACCATTCATCGGATAACCAACACCTCCCCTATAGGTCACCCTAAGTGGTTCGCTACGTTCAGTGACTTAGCAGTGGTACCCGGATTCATAAGGAGAGATTTGTCCAGGTTTTAACGGCGGATCCCGCCAAATCAATTACGAAAGGGGCCGGATCAAGAGAGGCCGGTTGAGGGAGATCCCTTGACCTCTGCAACCGCTCTCTTATACCGCAATGGGAGGGATGGATTAATACGTCTTTCATTCCTGGACACACTGACCCCTATATTCCTACCCACCCCTCATACCTTTTTATATCCCAGAACGTTCTCTTCATTTCTTTATAATGACCCTCCGCATAGCATATCCAAATATGATATAGACCCTGAGGAAAATTATTTGCCTCAGGACCTCCTGTGTAGAGTTGTCGTTAAAAAAACTGTGTATATATATATATATACATACCTATATATAGACTCTTCGGCGACAGAATCTGTCAGCGATTTGGTCGCAACACTCACGCTTGGGTTATAAGGCGAGGCCCTATCAATAGTTACTCATATTGCCCTATCCGATTGGAGGTTGGTTTTCATCAAAGTAATCTTCGCTTTGCAAGCTCCAGCCCGAAACAACCCGATGGAACTTATTACCAGACAAATGAATGCTATATTTACGTCAATCTTCCCTTTGATTTTCAGTAGAGAATTCTTACTCACTCCTTGTAATGTGGTGACAAGCATATTAACTAAGGATTCCATCACTACAAACAGA